>JAWNMT010000206.1:0-10418 GCA_035043795.1 Drosophila pullipes
GGCCAAGCTCTTCGAAGAGACATTTATAGTCTTCTATTTCCCACACAAAACGTGGTGGACAATAGACAGCCGCTAGGACTACTTCGCCTTGATCACTAGAGACTTTAACGACAGCACATTGCGCGCATAGCCAACTTAATGAGTTCAGCGCATGATGTCGCAGTGAAGATTTTATGATCACTGCTGCTCCGCCACGCATGCGATCCGAAGGATGATTGGCAAGGTGTATATCGTAGCCTGGAAGCCTGTAGTGCGATCTGGAGCAGTAGTGAGTCTCGCAGACCAACATTACATCTATTTGATGGCGTTGAATAAATAACTCCAGCTCATTGGCTCATTTCGGGTCAGCGTCTAAATTTTTTTCGCATGCGCTGAGCCACACTTCACACAGCGATGCTGCTTTTGACAGTATTTCATTGTGTGGCCGAACTCCTGGCAATGGTGGCACTGGGGAATGTCCGTGTGGCGGTCAGGGCATTCTACTGAAATGCGCACTTGAGAGATGGAGCGTAGGTTGAATATTTCTTTGTTATTTGTAGCCGGCTCCAACTCCAAATAACAAAGATTCAGCTCCTTCTTGGTAGCACGACTAAAGATGGTTTGGACACCACGCACTGCGTGCCCAAGTCTGCCCAGCTCATCTCTGATGAGATCCATTTTCTGCAGGGATGGATGCAGTCCCCTGATCACCACGCGGAAACCTCTGTCCTCTTTCAGTTGGTACGAATGGAACGGGATTCGCTTGTCTGTGAACAACCTCTGCATTGCTCTGTAGGCATCAATACCATTTGGCATTACCCTTACAGTGCCACCACCATTGCATTTGAGCATGAAACTGTCGGGCGGCGTGACATCATTTAGTGCTTGCAGGAGCCCAGCAACGTTGGTAATACCCTCAGCAATAAGTGGGGGAGGTTTAGAATGTCTTGTTGGCCGATCTTCAACAGAGTCAACATTTGGTGCGTTTGATAGGGAACAATCGCGTATCTCAGCGGCATGCTTAGATTGGGGTCCTCATCGTGAGTAACTTCATTAGTAGTAGACGCAGTCGGCGGGACCATCTCTGCCATGTCGACCGACTCGACATCTGCGTCAGAATCTGACAGCAGATCCTCGAGCGCTTGTGGCGCTGCACGAGCTCCAGCAGAAGTAGGCGGCACTGCATCCAAATCAATTTCATCTTCAACTATCGCAATTTTCCTTTTTTTGTTGGAGTTGTTGTAGTTGAAATTGTTGACGTTAATATTGGTGTTATTTTTGGTGTTTTTATTAGTGTTGTTGTTGGCATTGTTGGTGTTTTTAATGTTTTTGTTGTTGACGGTGTTCTTGTTGATGTAATTGTTGTCGCTCTTGGAACTGTTAGTATTTGCGTTATTGGCGTTGTTGTTATTGTTGCTGTTACCGCTCGCCAGGCGAGACCGCAGATTATAGCGGAGTTCGCTGGTCTGCAAGGCAACAGAAGGCGAGCACCAAGGAACAGCAGTATCTGGCGCATCGCCGTCAGTTGCGGTATGGGAGATGTCGCTCATATTGGCTGAATATGCGGCCACCAAGCACACGCGCTCTTGCAGAGTGGTGGCGGCATTCGCACAAATCACACTGATTAAGAGGATGCGACGCGAAAGTCGATTGTTTGAGTACAACGCAAAAAAAAAATGAAAAACTAAATAAAAATAAAATTTTTTTTATTTTTTTTTCCTCGCTACGAAAATTATAGTGTGACCGTGATATTAAAATTTAATACAAATGTTTTCTTACTTTTTGTATTTTTTGTGTCGACTGACTTTAGTTGAAATTAAATAAAATAAATATGTTGGCAGCAGCAGCAAAGACATTTAAGCAGTTGTTAACATGCTTGAATTTGGAGCCCAGCGTGACTTAATATAAATAGCTATTGGTTAGTCTTAATTACATATGCGCATTATGTTAAGTGCAGTTTGAGCGGCAGCAGCCAGCGTTAGCAGCGCTCTCATTGTACAGAGCTCTATTTGTGCAGCGCTCGCTCTCTATCTCTCTCTCTCTCTCTCACTCTCTGCTTCCGATCGTTTCATAATTATTCTCGTTGTTGAAAAGACTAAGCATTTGGCTTAGGTTTAAAGGTCAAAGGGTTAGCAAGTGGCTTCAAACCTTTAAGAAAAGACTAATCATTTGGCTTCCAGTCTAAATACACTCAATAAAGTTTATAACGTGGCAATAACTTAGTGTTGTTAATTGAAAATAAAGCCATCAAAAACTGATAGCGCAAACATCTGGTGACCCCGACGAGATTCTTTGTTACTCGCGTATCGTTGTAATTAAACCATAAAGTGCGTTTAATAAACAATAACACAAAACAAGACATTAGTGAATTAAAAAAAACTCTAATTTGGACAGCCAAAGGTGCATAAAACAGACACAACAACAAGTGCAATAGAAATCCGCTACTCAATCGTCGTTTAGAGTGCGTCTCTGCTTCGCGTGAACTTTTTTTCGTGTACATAAGCAGCTGTGCGTGGGCGATTGAGTACATAGAGACCGTTTCTTTCTCGGTGCAGTTGTTGTTTTCGGTATTTTTGTGCATTTGGCTGCAATTTTGTGCGCGCGTTAAGCTTAAATATGAACACAAGCACAGTCGCGTCCGCAGATAGTGTGCCTGCGCAAATATCGTTTTCTAAGCGGAAGGTTGACGATATTTATAAATTGCTAAAAAGTTTTGACATTTCATGTTCGGAATCTGAGATCATTTCGTTAGATGCTGCGCTGCTTAAGGAAAAATTAGACTAAATAAGTAGAATAAAATTGCAAAAACCGTTTATCCTTGAGCATGAGAAACTGGAGTAGGCTTGACTTTAATGAAATGTGTAGTGAGTTCCACCAAAGCTTTCAATGGCTGGGTGCGACATTGAATGTCCGATTAAAAGTGCAACTTGAAAAATGTGAATTGCGGTCCATATCGTCACACTCCGATGGAGTTGGTAGCTGATCGGTTGAAAGTTGATGATAAGAAGCGTTTGGTGCCTGAACCGCTTATCACAGAGACCGACAAGGAATATGCTGATGCTGGAATTGTAGGTGGATATGGTGAAGTGGCAACCCACATCCAAACCAGACATCACTAAGGATGGCTTCGCCGTGTATACTATTTGTTGCAAAAGATATCCATGCTGCAGCTGCGTTTGGATGAGGCACAAAAAACCCTGCAGGCAGAGCGAGATGAAAAGCACGAGCTGCACAAGAGTATTGAGAAGAACACGGAGCTCGGCCATGCGGTACAACGTGCGGAGCAATATGAGGCAGAGGTACGCAACGAGCGTAATAAGGTTCGCGAGTTGAATATCAAACTGGACGTCGCCATGAAGGAGGCATATTCGCTGAAGCGTGAGAAAAATGATCTGGAGCTGCAGATAACGCAGCTGAAGAAGGAAATGGAAAAGGTGCACACGCTGATGATGAAACACGCCGGGCAATTCCATCGTGCCGATACCAATGAGGATGCCGAAGCCAATGGGCGGGATGCCAATTGCTCGCCGGATATCTCATCGGATGGATTGAAGAATGTGAACAGTGAGGATGGTTTGGTCACCAAGCTGCCCAGCGATGTCAAGGATCATCAGCTGACAGGAGAAGCGGAAGCCACAACTGCTGACACGGAGCAGGCAATGCAGCCCATGGAATTGGATGCAGATGCACCATTGTTGACCATCAACAGTGGCAACACTGAATCAGTAGCTGCTGCTCCAAACTCTGAAGTGAGCCCTACCAAAATGGACAAGTGTCCAGTGCTGAATGGAGCAGGTATTACAGGAGTAGCTGCAACTGCAACTGCAACAGTAGTTGGAGCAATCACAATACCTGCTCCAACAAATACAACAGTAGTGAAGGGTGATGCAAATATGCTGCACAGGCCAAGAAAAGCAGCGCACGCAACTCGATCAATGAGGATGGAACCACGATGTGCCACGATGTGAGTATCATTGAGGATGATCTCTCCGATCTGCTCAACTGTAAGGAGGCGCTAGAGAAGAGCATCAATCAGTTGAGGGCCGCCTGCTTTGGCGGATGGCATCTTCATTGAGGCCCTGGAATGTGCAGAAGATAGATGACAAGGATGTTCCAGATGAAGAGCCACAGTCAGCGAATCCAACAGCAGGCGCAGAAAGAGCAGCAGCCGCCTCAGAGTCAATGGAAGTGAGTGATGCCGAGCTGGTGGAATCCACCAAGCAGGAGCCAGCAAACCATCACCCCAAGTCTTCGGCTGGCGCTTCATCTCACCCCGCCCTCCACACTTTTGCGGATTGTGGGACGCGGCAGTGAACACCGCAAGGCATCTCCATTGCCGCTGTGATGACAAGTCGCTGCTCAGATTTGAGGAGAAGCGAACTCTCGTTTGCCAAATCGCGGCCATTATTAATTCTCGCCCTTTAGTCTCAATTGCAGAAAATCTTGGCGATCTCGATGTGTTGACTCCGTCAATAATTCTGGAACCAGACTTAACGAGGATGGACTGCAACCCTTTTGATGATTTGCAGCGAGTCATTCACGTACATAATTTCTTTGGTTTCGTTGACGAGAGGAGTGTCTTGCACTCTGCAATATCGTACTAGATGGAGATCTCTACTCGATCTCTTCAGGTGGATGACTTAGTCCCGGACAAGAACGAGAATCCGCTTCCTATGTATTGGCCACGATTTAGAAGGCTTGCGGCAACTCCAAACAGAAGTGGCGTTGCGCAAGTGGCTCATTTGAAGATTACAAAAGGCGGGCTAGGCAGAAGCTGTCATCAAGATTTGCCTGCTGGCTGTTAAGGAGCCAGTTGAACGGGAGTATGTTGGCGCAGCAGCAAAGACATTTAATTGTTTATGAGTTGTTAAAATGCTTGAATTTGGAGTCCTGCGTTGCCTAATATAAATGTTGTTAATCTTAAGTACATAGGCACATTCTGTTAAGTGCAGTTTGAGCTGCAGCAGCCAGTTTTAGCAGCGCTCTCTTTGTGCAGCGCTCTACTTGTATTGTGCAGCGCTCTCTTTGTGCAGCGCTCGCTCTATCTCTCTCTCGATAAAGTGCGTTCGCTGATAGGCCGGCTGCTGCAACTATTTATTCGTTTGGCAGAACTCTAGCTGATCGATCATTTCATAGTTATTCTCGTTGTTGAAAAGACTAAGCATTTGGCTTCTAGTCTAAAGGTTTAGCAAGTGGCTTCAAACCTTTAAGAAAATACTAATCATTTGGCTTCTAGTCTAAATACACGCAATAAAGTTTATAACGTGGAAATAACTTAGTGTTTTAATTGGAAAGTAAAGCTATCAAAAAGCTGATAGCGCAAACAAAATAAATAAACAAATAAAAATAATCTACCTCTTAGCACATAGGAGGTGTAGACCAGGTCGCATGAATCATAGAACAGCCACAATGAAGTCGAATCCGAATAGTCGATCCACTTCAAGAACAAACACGCCGAGAAATTACTCTAATTACTCGTTCCCATTCTCGACAACGTAATGATGGAAATGCAATTGAGAGTATAGCAGCTAATTGACAATGCCAGTATGGTAGATGTACTGAATAAAGAAAGCTACAAACGATCATTCAGCAGATCGAAGGACTTTTGACTTACAAAAATCGACACTGATCGAAACAGGTAATGCCAAACCCATCATCTCCCATGTCACAAACTGGGAGAAGCTTCAATGCGAAGAAATTGAGAGAATGATTAGTCTCGAAGTTATTGACGAAGTTTTTATTCTTCGTGGTCTGTTGTATTAATCGCGAAGGTGAACGAGGTCAACCTAAAAGATGCATAGCCGATTCCAAACCCAGAAGGCCTGTTATACTACCCCTGTGCATTGCATCTTTAAAGTTGACTGAAGGATGCCTTCAGAAATACCGGAAAGATAATTGCCTGTCAAGACAGCATTTACCGTTCGTAATAGACATTGTACCAGTTTAACTACATGCACTTTAGATTATGTAATGAAACACAAACGATTTGTGTTGAATGGATAAAATTATCCCATATAATCTTAAATCGATTAAGAGATTATTAGGCATTACTGGTTGGTACAAACGGTTTATTTCGCAATATTCGACGGATACATTCCACATACGGAACTTTGCGTTTCAAAACGTTCGAGTGGAATGACAATGCACAGGTTACATTCAATAAGTTCTAAACGAGGTTGTGTTCAGATACATGCCTTATTCATCCGAATTATGAGCTTCATTTCATCATTCAGTGCGATGCATCGATATGGGGTGTTGGAGGCGTATTAGCTCAATGTGACGAAGATGATGAAGAGCGTCCCTTCGGCCACCGAATTAGAATGTCTTCATGTATTGGAATTTTTATTGAATGCCAAAGATTCAAGATGGTAGCTGATCACGCCAGTCTCAAGTGCCTTTGGAGCCAGAAAGACCTGAGCGGTAGACTTGCTCGTTAGGCAATTAAGCTTCAGGTCTTTGAGTTTGATATTGAGCATCGCAAAGGCAGTCAAAATTTGGTTGCTGAATGTATGAAGAAAACACTGAGATCGCCAATTTTAAAGCTATTAAAGCTTTTGAGGATTTTATCATCGCAGGGATTACCCAATAAATAGTTTTGAAAATGGCAAGGAGAGTTGGAAGCTATTTGTCTCAAACACTTATGACCGCCTCGTTTTTGAGATCTCATGGTGTCGCGCACGTATATTCAGTATATTCACCGCAAGCCAATGCGTCTGAAGGAATAAACTTTTCGATAAACGCTGCTTTGTACGAGAAGATCAACGGGGGTGGGATACCTATTTGAGAAGTACAAATTGTTCGCTAAGAAACTGTTTTCATCAGTCGGTCGGCAGATCCCCATAGTTTGTCATTGTTGGTCAACATAGAAATCACGCAGAAATCTACGGTTGTTAGATCATGGAGCTGTTCGGTTAAGCATAGAAGACGTTTTCACTGAAATTCGAGAAGCACAAGCCTTACTATATATATATATATATATATATATATATATATATTATTATAATTATATAAATTATTATATTATATATTATATGTACTGTGTATCCATATATTGAAATATTTATATTTCGCTAACGATAGTGAACATTAAACTAAGAATAATTAGTTTTCTTAATATGGGCATGTTAGTTAAACAGTAGCGCAGTGTGTGTCAGCCTTGATGGCTACAATTTTTATTTATGTAACGCGACGCATGAGAGAAGACAAAAAACGCGTCCAATAGCCTCTTTTAGACAGACCTATTTTCGCTTTGCATTGGGCAGATAAGAGTAGTTTGCTAGCACCGTCCTGTGCCTGAAACTTTTTATCAAACGTCATAATATAAGGTATTGCATTAGGATAATGGACCACACTAAAGTTCGACACTCAAGTGAGGATTGTAATAAAATAATAAAAAAATTAAGAACATTTATCTGATAGTCATTGAGAAAAAACTCACATACAATACTCACTCATAAGATATTGGAATTATTAAACCATTATCATCCTTTCTTTTTAGGAAACATGCTTCTGTTAATCATATGATGAAACATTCCATCGAATTTATGGTTGTAAAGTGGCTGGACTCAGTTGAAAACCTGGTGGGCGTTAAAGCAACAGGCAAGCTTTTTTTGACTGAAAAATATCCTCTACCTCAAGCAATATTCGCATATTGGGAGTCACGGCAGGAAAATCTTGAGAATCTTGCACATCAATTGGGTGACATTCGAATTAAGACTATAGGCTTTGTATTGGAAAAAATACAATCAGTTTTTGAACATTCCTATAGGCGAATTGTGGAGCTAGTTATGGAATCTTTAGCCGAAGCGAGAGACATTACAAAATGTCTTGCAATTCTGGTAAAGTATTAAAAATTATTATTTAGCCTAATACTGTAATTAATTTATTTAGAAAAAAAAATTGATAAATTTGAGATGAGCTCTATGGATGATAATAGACCTGAAATCCGGACGTTAATGTTAACAGTTGGTCTTGTGTGGGGACATTCTAGGTACTTTCACACCTTGGAGAACATGACCCTTTTCTTAAATCTTTTTCACAATTCTCTTATTGAATGCGTAATACGCACAATCGAACCTGATTCGTTATTTCAGAGTGACATTGAGGAAGCCTACAAAAGAATTACCACGAATATACAACACCTCGAGTACTATAAGTAAGTAAATATATGGACTTTACAAAACTAATTGTAGTAATGCATCTTCTTTGAAACGCAGAACTATTTATAGGGAATGCCGAAACTCGTTAAAAAAATTCAAAATTGGTGCTACTTTCAACTCTCAGGACTGGACTTGGCAGGACACTACAATTTTTCAACGCTTAGATGGTTTTATCGATCGTCTTTATGTTCTCAAGGAAATGTTTAACACTGGGCGGGATTTTATGAAATTGGATAAAATAGTTATTGGTGGCCTAAAGGGTCGTCAAATTTCGGGTGTGCTTGAGGTTATTGTTGAAGATTACAAAACCTTTTATCACGAATGGACTAACATACAATACAATATTTTAGACACTGACTCAGAAAACTCACTTTTTGATTTAGATCACTTGAACTTTAAACAGAAAACAGATATGTTGGAACGAATGATTGCATCTCAATTTGTAAAGGCGCTTAATGATTCTCGTAATTTGTTGCTTGGTGGTCAGATTCTACTGCGACCGATTGTGAAAACTCATATTGTTCAATTTATGCAGATTATTGTTGACGACTTTGAAAAAGAAATTTTGTATGTAAAAGACGACTTTAATATTCTCAAACAGATGAACACTGAGAATGGCGTGTCCGTAAGTAATGTACTTATTAGATGAAAATATTACATATAATGACAATTTATTCATATTAGGGTATACCGACTGATGACTGCTTTCCAAAAACTTCAGGAACCATTGCATTACTGAATAAACTTCGCTATCGGATTACCGCCATATATAAGAATTCAGAATTGTATTCTTATCCGTTAGTCTTACAGCTCGAAAAGTTTTTTTTAATACATATTTTATTTTGCAGGCTTTTTGAAAGCGAACACGGAAAAAAAGTTTTAGACCTGTATAACCTAATGTTATTGGCAATAAATGATTTTATTAAAAATATACTATTAAAATGGGTTGTAGAGTGCTGGTCCAGCATTCAAGAAAACATGCGAATTTCTCTCCTGAAGCGAGATGAGCATAATAATATTTCTGTAAAATTTAGCGAAAATCTTATAAATATGCTGAAGGATATTAAAGTACTGCGGCTTCTGGAATGTGAACTAACGCCCAATCTTACTAAATTTTGTAGTTTAGAAGAAGATCTTTGGGTTCGTATATCAAACAAAATTAAAATATCACTTTAATAAGTTCGTATACCCTTGTGTAGGATATTATAATTTGGTGAAATTTAAAAAAAAAGACGAGTCTAACTATTATAATTAAAATTCAATATTAAATTTAAAATTAATATTAGAACTTGCACATTGCATACAATTTTTATTGAGCACCGCTACCCGTCTGTTTTCTTACAATCTCATCTATGTTTTAAGATATCTTTCAGAAACTTGAAACATATCCGACTTTTTCTTCGAGTGATGCGAATATGTTGAAAGATGAGCTTTTAGCAGTTCTAATAATCTGCGTAAAATTCGGCGCGTCTAAAATATCTTCTTATATTCTGAAACCAAAGGTTTAAGTGTATATTGGTTTTCTGAAATGTCTGTCATGCGCATGTGTGTCAGTCCGTCTATATGAACGCAACTTTTTTCAACATCCTAGAACATAGACAGGCATGTGCCAGCGTCAGACATAGTGTCAAAATTGGGATGATACTTCCAGTTGGATATGCCTTTCAAATATCTCGGAAAATTTGCAAGCTAGAGTCCCCATTTTTAAAGTATGTTACCGGTTGCCTTTGTAACGTTTAAGAATTGATAATAACAATTTAATGGTCACGTCTACTCCGGATCCCAAAAGCGATATACGCAATAATGTCAATCAATAAAACCATATAACTCATACAAAAGAAATGCAGACAACTTTATTAACATCGCCCACTCAAATTACAAATACTCAAAAGTTTATATATTCCATTCCGCACCCAAAATTCTCCATTTTAAAATGAAATTTGAAGAGTAGATTTCTGACTGTTCTGTGGCACCTGTTATCAGTATTTGGTAATCGGTTTCACATCATAGCAACGTTCTCACATGTATATTTCGCTTTTCTTTTTATTATAGCAAGCTCGAATTAAATTGTTGCGAATCACAGAATGGTATAATGATATAAATGAACGAGCACATATCACAGAAATATCACTAATAGCCGACGAAATGGCAAAGATCGATGAGCAAATAAAACCACTGATAGAAAAAATGACTTGGGACGGATATAGTAAGTATTTAAAAAGTAAAGACCAGCTACTGAGCAGTCTCTGCGATTTAGTTGCCTTCGTGAAAATATGTTTT
>JAWNMT010000212.1:0-23421 GCA_035043795.1 Drosophila pullipes
GTTTGCGCTATGATTTTTTATTTTATTTTCAATTAACAACACTAAGTTATTTCCACTTTATAAACTTTATTGAATGTATTTAGACTAGGAAGCCCAATGCTTAGTCTTTCCCAAAACGAGGTTCTTTAATGTCTATCAAGTATGATTATTACAGGTTTGAAGCCTTTAGACTAGAAGCCCAATGCTTAGTCTTTCAACAACGATAATAATTATGAAACGATCGATCAGCTAGAGTTCTGCGAAACGAATAATTAGCTGCAGCAGCCGGTCCGACTAGCGAACGCACTTTATCCAGAGAGAGAGAGAGAGAGCGCTGCACAAAGAGAGCGCTGTACAATGAGAGCGCTGCTAACGCTGGCTGCTGCAGCTCAAACTGCACTTAACATAATGTGCATATGTAATTAAGACTAACTATAAGCTATTTATATTAAGCCACGCAGGGCTCCAAATTCAAGCATGTTAACAACTCATAAACAATTAAATGTCTTTGCTGCTGCTGCCAACATACTCCCCCCGTTGAAAGACTCCCTTTCAACAGACTCCTTAACAGGCAGCAGGCACATCTTGTTGACAGCTCCTTGCTAAGTCCGCCTTTTTTGAAATCTTCGAATGAGCCACTTGCGCAACGCCACTCTCGTTCCTGTCGAGGACTAAGTCATCATCTGAAGAGATCGAGAAGGAGATTCCATTTAGCACGATGCTGCAAGAGTGCAAGACACTCCTCTCGCCAACAAAACCCAAAAAATATGTAAGTGGATGGCTCGCTGCAAATCATCAAAGGGGTTGCAGTCCATCCTCGTTAGGTCCGGTTCCAGAATTGTTGCCAAAGTCAACACATCGAGATCGCCAAGATTGTTCTGCAATTGGAACTAACGGTGAATAAATTAAATGTGTCCGCAGTTTGGCGTCCCACAATCCGCAAAAGTGTGGAGAGCGGGTGGGATGAAACGCCAGTCGAAGGCTTGGGGTGATGTTTTCGCTGGCTCCTGCTTAGTGGCTTCCAGCAACTCGGCATCATTCACTTCTATTGGCTCCGCGGCGGCGGCTGCTCCTTCTGCGCCTGCTGTTGGATTCGACTGACTGTGGCTCCTCATCTGGAATCATCCTCTGTCGTCCATGGACTCGAGTGCTCTTGATAGCCACAGATGTCATTCTGTGCCGATTCCTGGGCCTCGATGAAGATGCCATCCGCCTTGAGCAACTTCCAGTAGCGTCGACAGAACCGATCCTGTCCAAAGCAGGCGGCCCTCAACTGATTGGTGCTCTTCTCTAGCGCCTCCTTACAGTTGAGCAAGGCGCGCACAATCTTGTCGAGCTTCTTTTGCAACTCGTCGGCACTCAGGCGATTATCCTCGTCCTCCTCGACGTTGGTGATCTCCGAGTCCAGATCGGAGAGATCATCCTCAATGATGCTCACATCGTGGCTCTGCGTGTGTCCATCCTCATTGATCGAGTTGCGTGCGCTGCTCTTCTTGGCCTGTGACAGCAATGATGTCATGCATCACCCTTCACTACTGTTGTTGTTGTTGGAGCAGGTGTTGTGATTGCTCCAACTACTGTTCCAGTTCCTGCTACAGATTCAGTGTTGCCTCTGTTGATGGTCAACAATGGAGCAGCTGCCTCTACTTCCATGGGATGCATTGCCTGCTCCGTGTCAGCAGTTGTGGCTTCTGCTGCTCCCGTCAGCTGATAATCCTTGACATTGCTGGGCAGCTTGGTGACCAAACCATCCACATTGTTCACATTCTTCAAGTCATCCGATGAGATATCCGGCGAGCAATTGGCATCCCAGCGTGTTTCATCATCAGCGTGTGCATCTTTTCCATTTCCTTCTTCAGCTGCGTTATCTGCAGCTCCAGATCATTTTTCTCACGCTTTAGCGAATATGCCTCCTTCATGGCGATGTCCAGTTTGATACGCTCGTTGTGCACCTCTGCCTCATATTGCTCCGCACGTCGCACCGCATGTCCGAGCTCCGTGTCGGCCAACATCTTTTTGAGCATGACATAGGACATCTTGACCTCGCTGATCTCCTTGTTGCGATGCAAATGCTCCAGCTCTATGCGCAGCTCACTGAGCCGTCGCTCTAGATTCTCGCGTGCTGCTATTTCCTCCTGCAGCGAGTTGTTCACAATGCGCATCTCAGCGCGATGTTGTTCTTGTAATGTTAGAAGCTCGCGCACCGCTTCCTGCTTGGCAGAGCGCAACTCCTCCTGGCGTCCACGCACATCCTGCAGCTCAAGCGCCAGCTTCTCAATACTCTTGTGCAGCTCGTGCTTTTCATCTCGCTCTGAAGCGTGCAGGGCTTTTTGTGGCTTCAACCAAACGCAGCTGCAGCATGAATATATTTTGCAGCAGGTAGTCCTGGGCGAAGTCATCCTTCGCTTCTCCTCGGCGGCAGCAGCCTCATCCAAATCGGTCAAGTGCTTGGGCATGGCGCCCTTAATTGCAAACTCCTCAATGTCCAGATCCACATCATCATCGAACACAATGCCTACCGGGACTATACCCATATCAATCAATGTGGACTTACGATGCACCGACGGCTGGTGCCTTGACGGCGATGACGCCATCGCGTTCAACACTTTTCATGAAATCGCTGACTAGCTTGCAGTGACTGGTCACCATTGGCTGAATTTATTGTTCCCATCATACTTTCTCCTCGGGGATCTTCACCAGACGCGACATGCTCTTTAGCTCAATAGCCTTGGCCTCCGTCACCCCATCCATAGTAATGTCTGGTTCGGATATGGGAGCCACTCCACCATATCCAGCTTCAATTCCAGCATCAGCATCTTCCTTGTCGGTCTCTATGATAAGCGGTTCAGACACCAAACGCTTCTTATCATCAACTTTCAACCGATCAGCTACCAACTCCATGTGTCGGAGTGTGGACGATATGGACCGCAATTCACATTTTTCAAGTTGTCCTTTTAATCGGACATTCAATGTCGCAGACCAGCCATTGAAAGCTTTGGTAGAACTCACTATACATTTCATTAAAGTCAAGCCACTCCAGTTTCTCATGCTCAAGGATAAACGATTTTTCAATTTTATTCACTAAGCCAAACGAAACGATCTCAGATTCCGAACATGAAATGTCAAATCTTTTTAGCAAATTATAAATGTCGTCAACCTTCCGCTTATAAAAGAATATTTTTGCAGGCACACTACCGAAACAACAACTGCACCGAGAAAGAAACGGTCTCTATGTACTCAATCGCCCACGCACAGCTGCTTATGTACACGAAAAAAAGTTCACGAAAGTTTTAGCGAAGCAGAGACACACTCTAAACGACGATTGAGTAGCGGATTTCTATTGCACTTGTTGTTGTGTCTGTTTTATGCACCATTGGCTGTCCAAATTAGAGTTTTTTTTTTGCAAATAGATCATTATGTTTTGTGTTATTGTTTATTAAACACACTTTATGGTTTAATTACAACGATACGCGAGTAACAAAGAATCACGTCGGGGTCACCAAATGTTTGCGCTATAGGCTTTTTGATAGCTTTATTTTCAATTAACAACACAAAGTTATTTCCACTTTATAAACTTTATTGAATGTACTTAAACAGGAAGCCAAATGCTTAGTCTTTCAACAACGATAATAATTATGAAACGATCGATCAGCTAGAGTTCTGCGAAACGAATGAATAGCTGCAGCAGCCGGCCGATCAGCGAACGCACTTTATCGAGAGAGAGAGAGAGAGACGAGAGAGCGCTGCACAAAGAGAGCGCTGCTAACGCTGGCTGCTGCAGCTCAAACTGCACTTAACATAATGTGCATATGTAATTAAGACTACCTATAAGCTATTTATATTAAGCCACGCATGGCTCCAAATTCAAGCATGTTAACAACTCATAAACAATTAAATGTCTTTGCTGCTGCTACCAACATGGGCAATAATTTGTTGCGTTTCACATCTAGCGCCAACTTTATGAGCAATAGGGTTGAGTTTCCAAACAAAAGCAATAATAAAGGAAACTCAAAATTGTTGAAATAAGAAGGTAAAGCGAATTTTTGGCAAAATGTGTCTTCTTAAGTTCTTTGGACCACTGACACATTCTTTTCATCCCATAGCCCTTGAGCGATCAAGTTGTGCGACGTTGCAAACGTCAAAAATTAATAAATTTAAAATTGGTTACAGTGTAATGAAACAATTAGTGTAAGAAGGAGAAAAGCCTACAACTACAGTAAGTAGTAATACTTTTTTTATTTTCTTATTTTTGTTACGCAAAACCGTGTCCAACTATAAAATTCTTTTTAGAAAATTAGTAACTTAATGTGGCACCTAATTGAGTTGGATGGTTACTGTACTTAGTGTTGAATTTTCACGGTACTAATAATGTGCTGCTGAAGGTTGGATTTATAATTCATGAAATTCATATTGGATTAATTAGTGCAACAAATTGACAACTTTATAAATATATCACCTTTGCCACGCCCTTGTTCACAGTGGAGATGTCAGTGCTAAGCTAATTGCCTAAATTGCTTTATTTAATAGGACTAAGAAAGTTTCTCTTAAAACTCTCACTTGGCGCACGCCTTAACATATGATCACACTCACCAACATATGTGTGTCATTGTAACTTGAATATGTAAAGGAGCATCGAGTGCATCTCATTAGTATTTCTATACCGAACTTAAATGGATGAACATTGTCAACTTTTGGGGATCTTCTGCTTCGTTCCAAGCTTATCAACTTTCCACAACTACAACTTTAACAATTATATAAGTAGTAAGGAATAAGACCAATTTCCTTTTTTCTTTATATACAAATGTGAATAATGAAAAATTAACATCGGTGCAAAGTTCTATATTTATAGTGTATTACATGACCTAAACTTCATATTTCTAGTATATATAAAACGATAGAGAAATCACATACGCGTGTGCACTCGGAAAAGTAAATGAGTATAAGTTAAATTAAATGTAATTTAAAAAGAAATTTTTTTATTAATTAATGCTAAAATTAAAATTACACTACAATTCGATTGAAGGAAATTGGATGTTCTGTGTAATTACGGAAAAATATATATTTTAAATAACTAATCAGCACCCATTATTTAGAAGTTCATGCGGAATGAAAAACACACAAAATTTGTCTCAGCATGTGGCTGAGCTGCTATCTTGCTATGCTATTAACTTGTTTGAAGACAGCGATAGTGAATGGTACTGGAGATACCATAAAAGTGTTTCGTCCGTTAGTTGGCCCGAATTGTGTCGAGACATTCGCACAGCCATTTCATTGAGAAAACAAAAATACAACGAACCTTTCGACATCTATCATGGAGCTATTATGTTGTTAGCCGATAGACTTTCACAGCCTATGTTCAAGCAGTCATTGCTTGAGGTGCTGCAAGCAAATTTATTACCGGAATTGCAGCATGAGATTTTATACGTACCGATTTATAATCTGGAGCAGTTGTGACATGTCGTACGCAGGAGAGAACGGTTCATGAAAGCAGTTACAAAAACTATTGTACCTTCTCAGCGCCAAGTTGCAGGACGGCGGGTTCATGAAATTGCAAGACAAGCAGATTACGAGCATGAGTTAGAAAATCCCGAGATCGCTGCAATAGCTGTTTCGAGTTGGAATTGATTGAGACAGCGTCATCCGATACCAAGAATGTGAAGCAGAACGTAAAGTGTTCTGTTACGGATGCAGAAGACGTGGCACATACAAGCCGTAATGTGCCAAGTGTAATGCTTAAAAACGAAATGTCGCGTGCACCGTCAACCAGTGCACGCATACTTGTTTCGAAGGGAACGAACACCGAGTAACTGATGAAATGTTCAGTTCAATCGACCAACTACCGGACTTGACTTTACTCGCTAGTAGTCCTTTACATAATTATTCAAAAAGCTTGACCAAACAACTACCTGACGTTATTAAAATCAAAACTCATAGTCAACAATGAAGAATATCTTTCCGAAAACTATGCAAAGTATCCCGTAATGCAATCGTGTCATCAGTCATAAATGATGTCAACGATATCCCACCATATGCGTTAGTATTGCAGTTTGGCAAGACAAATAGTGGTTTAATTGACACTGGCGCTTCTATCAATTGCATAGGCGGTAGTTTTGCACAAGAACTTGTAGACAGTCATACCAAATTCAAGGGAATGAATTCCAATTTTTGTTCGGCAGATGGCCATAAACAACTGATTATTGGTAGGATTATGACGTCAGTTAGTTTCCGCGGTGAGACTAAGCCATTGTGTATTTATATAATACCGTGTTTGGCGTAGTTTTAATTTAGTGTCCTTGTATGTTATGAATAAAGAACAATCGCAGTCAGTTATGTCGCAAGGGAAGCGCAGTAACTTTAAAGTACGCATATCCAATGCCGTTAATAGATGGGATCCTGATTCGACTTCCAAAGGCTGAATATATAACGAGCTTCGATCTAAAAATTACATACTGTCAGATTCTGCTTACTGCTAAGGCTAGGGAAAAACAGCCTTTACAATCCCGGGAAGGCCTTTGTATCAGTTAACAGTGATGTCATTTGGATTATCGAACGCCATACAAATGTCCAAATGTCCAAACTCATGGACAAAGTTATACCTGCAAATCTTAGCCTAACCCTGAAAAGGTAGCAGCAATCCGAGATTTTCCAGCCCCAAAGTCAGAAAAAGCAAGTACGAGGGATCTTGGGCACTACAGGTTGGTACCACAAATTCGATCAGAGCTATGCCTCCATTGCTACTTCAATTACTGACACGTTAAGGCAGCGACGCAAGTTTATTTGGACAGACAAAGCGCAGAAGGCGTTTGTAGGCCTGAAGGTTAAACTGTATACAGCGCCTGTACTCCACAGCACCTACTATTCCCTGCCATTCGCTATCCATGATGATGCACGCCATTCTGGTATAGGTGGAGTGTTTATGCAGCACGATTGCAACGGAAATGATGTTCCCATTTCATGTCACGTAAGTTGTACCAGGCTCAGCGAAACTATTCTGTGACGGAAAAAGAATGCTTAGCCGCCATTATGTGTGTAAAGAAATTTAGAGCATACATTGAAGGACAGGAATTCTCTATACAAATGGATCATGCGTCCTTGAAGTGGCTCATGTCACAGTCTGACTTAAGCTCTCGCTTGGCCAGATGGGCTCTTAAATTACAAGGAATTACAATTAAAATTTAACACCGAAAAGGCAGGCAAAATGCGATTCCTGATGCGCTGTCCCGAATTCATTGTGAGGACTTATCGTCAATCAATATCAATAACATCATCGACATTAAGGATAAACATTTCAATTCTGATGAATATCAAGAACTAAGAAGAAAGATTCAAAACCAACAGACTCGTGTGTCTGATATTAAAATTATTGATAATGTTATTTATCGTCGTGTTGAGCATGCCTGGTGATCAAGCCGCAGATAATTTTTTCTGGAAGATCTGGATTCCCAAGGAATTAGTTCCAGAACTTTTAAAGTAAAATAATGATAGTCCAGTCGCTTCTCATAGCGGTATCACTAAAACTCTTGAAAGAATCCGGCGTTAATAATTTTTGGCCAAACCTAGTATATGATGCAAAATCGTATATTAACAAATTCGACATTTGTAAGTGTACGAAGCATCCAAATCGTTCGTAACGATCACCATTACGGCCACCCAAAGATACGCAAAGATGTTTTCAAAAGATTTTTGTCAATTTGCTGGGTTCATATCCTCGCAGCCTATCAGGCAATATATGCATTTTTGTGGCTGTGGATCATTTGTCGACATTTATAAAGGCAGCAAAAAAATGTACGGCTGAAGCAATCATTCGTTTTTTTGAGGAGGATATATTTCATCACTTCGGAGTTCCGGAAATAGTATTGTCGGGTAATGGTGTCCAATTTAAATGTCATAAGTTCAATGCTCTTCGGAATAATTATGGCGTGCAACACTGCTACACTCCGGTGTACGTACCGCATAGAATGCTTCTGAGCGCTTAATCTTAATCGAATATATTGTGCCTTAAGATCTAGTGTTCGGAATTTGCAAATGTTGGAAGACCGGTTCGTCACTTTTAATGGAGAAGACTCATTTGACATTATACGGAAAACTGCTAAAAAAAGGAATACAACAGCAGCAGCTGAATAAAAAATGTTATAATTTACATAGTCGTGACGTCTCCTATATTATTGGACAAGAAGTATATAGAAGAAACTTTCAATTGAGTAACTTCGCTAAAGGTTTTAGTGCAAAATTGACAACAGCCTTCTTAAACGCCAGAATAAAAATCATAAATTAAATTAAATGTAATTTAAAAAAGAATTTTTATTAATTAATGCTAAAATTAAAATTACACTACAGTTCTGTGTAATTAAGAAAATATGTATATTTTAAATAACTAATAAGTACCCATTATATAGAAGTTCATGCGGAATGAAAAACACACAAAAATTTGTCTCAGCAAGTGGCTGAGCTGCTATCTTGCTATTCTATTAACTTGTTTGAAGACAGCGATAGTGAATGGTACTGGAGATACCATAAAGTGTTTCGTCCGTTAGTTGGCCCGAATTGTGTCGAGACATTCGCACAGCCATTTCATTGAGAAAACAAAACTACAACGAACCTTTCGACATCAATCATGGAGCTATTATGTTGTTAGCCGATAGACTTTCACAGCCTATGTTCAAGCAGTCATTGCTTCAGGTGCCGCAAGCAAATTTATTACCGGAATTGTAGCATGAGATTTTATACGCACCGATTTATAATCTGGAGCAGTTGTGGCATGTCGTACGCAGGTGAGAACGGTTCATGTAAGCAGTTACAAAAACTATTGTACCTTCTCAGCGCCAAGTTGCAAGATGGCGGATTCATGGAATTGCAAGACAAGCAGATTACGAGCATGAGTTAGAAAATTCCGAGATCGCTGCCATAACTGTTTCGAGTTGGAATTGATTGAGACAGCGTCACCGATACCAAGAATGTGAAGCAGAACGTAAAGTGTTCTGTTACGGATGCAGAAGACGTGGCACATACAAGCCGTAATGTGCCAAGTGCAATGCTTAAAAACGAAATGTCGCGTGCACCGTCAACCAGTGCACGCAAACTTGTTTCGAAGGAGACGAACACCGAGTAACTTATGAAATGTTCAGTTCACTTGACCAACTACCGGACTTGACTTTACTCGCTAGTAGTCCTTTACATAATAGTTCATAAAAACTTGACCAAACAACTACCTGATGTTATTAAAATCAAAACTCATATTCAATAACGAAGAATATCTTTCCGAAAACTATGCAAAGTATCCCGTAATGCAATCTTGTCATCAGTCATAAATGATATCCCACCATATGCATTAGTATTGCTGTTTGGCAAGACAATTAGCGGGTTAATTGACACTGACGCTTCTATCAGTTGCGTTTATGAATACCAATGTTTGTTCGGCTGATGGCCATAAACAACTGATTATTGGTAGGATTATGACGCCAGTTAGTTTTCGCGGTGAAACTAAGCCATTGTGTATTTATATAGTACCGTCTTTGTCTCAAAACTTATATTTCGGCATAGATTTTTGGCGTAGTTTTAATTTAGTGTCCTTGTATGTTATACATAAAGAACAATCGCAATCTGTTATGAGCCTACAAGTTGAAGACTCCACACAGATACTCCTTTCAGATTTGCAGAAAAAGGAATTAAAAGAAAGAGTGCTTTTATTTCCTTGATTTGCGAAAAATGGATAGGGAAAGGCTAGCTGGTTGATGCATAATATTGAAGTTAACGAGATACAGCCAATTAAACAGCGTCATTATGCTGTATCTCCCGCTATTGAAAAATTAATGTACGAGGAGCTTGACAGAATGCTTGCGCTTGGCGGAATTGAAAAGTCTAATATCCCTTGGTCATAGCCGGTCGTTTTAGTACAAAAACCAGACAAAGTGCGTTTATGTATAGATAGTCGCAAGGTAAATGCTGTAACTTTAAAGTACGCATATCCAATGCCGTTAATAGATGGGATCCTGAATCGACTTCCGAAGGCTGAATATATAACGAGCTTCGATCTAAAAATTGCATACTGTCAGATTCTGCTTACTGCTAGGAGCTAGGGAAAAACAGACTTTACAATCCCGGAAAGGCCTTTGTATCAGTTAACAGTGATGTCATTTGGATTATCGAACGCCCCACAAATGTCCAAATGTCCAAACTCATGGACAAAGTTATACCTGCAAATTTTAGAAACGAAATTTTCATTTATCTTGACGATCTACTCATTGTATTCGATACTTTTGAGAGGCACATGGCAGTCCTTAAGGTATTAGCAACGCAGCTATCGCTTGCAGAACTTACTATAAATGTCGAAAAATCGAGGTTTTGTCTTAAAGAAGTCAAGTATCTCGGACATCTAATTGGAAATGGTACTATCGAGCCTGATCCTGAAAAGGTAGCAGCAATACGAGATTTTCCAGCCCCAAAGTCAGAAAAAGCAAGTACGAAGGTTCTTGGGCACTACAGGTTGTTACCACAAATTCGTTCAGAACTATACCTCAATTGCTACTCCAATTACTGACACGTTAAGGCAACGACGCAAGTTTATTTGGACAGACAAAGCGCAGAAGGCGTTTGTAGACCTGAAGGACAAACTGTATACAGCGCCTGTACTACATAGCCCCAACTATTCCCTGCCATTCGCTATCCATGGTGATGCACGCCATACTGGTGTAGGTGGAGTATTTATGCAGCACGATTGCAACGGAAATGATGTTCCCATTGCTTTCATGTCACGTAAGTTGTACCAGGCTCAGCGAAACTATTCTGTGACGGAAAAAGAATGCTTAGCCGCCATTAGATGTGTAAAGAAATTTAGAGCATACATTGAAGGACAGGAATTCTCTATACAAATGGATCATGCGTCCTTGAAGTGGCTCATGTCACAGTCTGACTTAAGCTCTCGCTTGGCCAGATGGGCTCTTAAATTACAAGGAATTACAATTAAAATTTAACCCCGAAAAGGCAGGCTTATCGTCAATCAATATCGATAACATCATCGACATTAAGGATAAACATTTCAATTCTGATGAATATCAAGAACTAAGGAGAAAAATTCAAAACCAACAGACTCGTATGTCTGACATTAAAATTATTGATAATGTTATTTATCGTCGTGTTGAGCATGCCTGGCGATCAAGTCGCTGATAATGTTTGCTGGAGGATCTGGGTTCCCAAGGAACTAGTTCCAGAACTTTTAAAGTAAAATAATGATAGTCCAGTCGCTTCTCATAGCGGTATCACTAAAACTCTTGAAAGAATCCGGCGTCAATAATTTTTGGCCAAACCTAGTATATGATGCAAAATCGTATATTAACAAATTCGACATTTGTAAGTGTACGAAGACATCCAATTAGTTCGTAACGATCACCATTACGGCCGCCCAAAGATACGCAATGATGTTTTCAAACGATTTTTGTCGATTTGCTGGGTTCATATCCTCGTAGCCTATCAGGCAAAATGGGTATTTTTGTGGCAGTGGATCATTTGTCGACATTTATAAAGGCAGCAAAAAATGTACGGCTGAAGCAATCATTCGTTTTGTAGAGGAGGATATATTTCATCACTTCGGAGTTCCGGAAATAGTATTGTCGGGTAATGGTGTCCAATTTAAATGTCATAAGTTCAATGCTCTTCGGAATAATTATGGCGTGCAACACTGCTACACTCCGGTATACGTACCGCATAGAATGCTTCTGAGCGCGTAATCTTAATCGAATATATTGTGCCTTAAGATCTAGTGTTCGGAATTTGCAAATGTTGGAAGACCGGTTCGTCACTTTTAATGGAGAAGACTCATTTGACATTATACGGGAAACTGCTAAAAAAGGAATACAACAGCAGCATTGGCGGAATAAAAAACGTTATAATTTATAAGGATAAAGATATTAAACAATGATAACCTTATCTACTTTAATTTATGTTCTCCAAGCGCTTATCACATGTCGAGCTTATACATTTTATTAGATTTTTGATAGCTTTATTTTCAATTAACAACATTAAGTATTTCCACTTTATAAGCTTAATGGACTGTATTTAGACTAGAAGGCCAATGCTCAGTCTTTTCCACAACAAGTTATGATTATTACAGGTTTGAAGCCACTTGCTAACGTTTAGACTAGAAGCCCAATGCTTAGTCTTTCAACAACGATAATAATTATGAAACGATTGATCAGCTAGAGTTCTGCGAAACGAATAAATAGCTGCAGCAGCCGGCCGATCAGCGAACGCACTTTATCGAGAGAGAGAGAGAGAGAGACGAGAGAGAGCGCTGCACAAAGAGAGCGCTGCTAACGGTGGCTACTATAGTTATTTATATTAAGCCACGCATTACACCTTAGTCCGGCCCATTACCTCGAACCATGACTCGGTCCTTTCCCAGGGACAAGACTATGGAGACAGTTCATGTCCGAGGTTCGGGGCACGAGTCTTAGCTAGCATCGGTACCTTGCAGGACCACTGTAATGCTATTACCAGTCGGCACCCTCGTGGAGGGTTCAGTTGAGGAATTTTTGCCAACCTAATTAGCTAAATATTATTGATAATAAGTTGGTAAAAATAATTCATACTTAAATCTATTGCACTTATTTTGTGTTATATTAAACCATTTAATTTCTTTCAATTTATTGTATCTTTTTGGTTGTTTATTGGATTTTCGGAGTATTGAGCTGCAGCCATCCCCTTTAATTTCACTTTGGATAAGTTCAACAATACCGGTACGACTATTTTATGCATATACCGAATTCCCCTTTATCCTTACGTCCCTTAATGTAACCTTAAGGAATTTCGCTGGACGAGGATTAAGCAGCTTTCAAAGCGAAATCCTCCGTGAAATGACATATACTTTCCTGCTTCTCCTAATAATTTACTTCATGTTGTATCTCATTATTTAACGAAAGGAAATTTAATTCTAGTTTACAGTCAGTTACGTGACTCCCATATTATTATCGATATCGTGATTACGAACAAATTTTTCTTGTTATCTTAAATTTTCTTTTGCTCCTTCTCTATCAAAATTAGATGGTTTTAAATTAAAAAATTGACTAGATTTATTTTATCAAATTTTCGCAAGTCATTTACCGAGATGGTTCTGTCTCATAGTACATAAGATCTGACTCGAATTAGTAACACAGGCAAGCATTGTTGCATTTGTTCAGAAATAATAGTTTTCCAAGGTCAGTTATTAGCAACCTCTTGCGGACATTACTTTCATAGACCGTGCTTCAATTCCCAAGCCGGCAAAATGAAAGTGTGCCTAGTTTGCAAGCAGAGCCTGACACGCCTAACTTCGTCTTCAACTGAGAATCTTAGCCCCACTGGACCCTCTACGTCAAATTCAAGAAGGCCCTCAACATTTCAGTCCCTTCAGACCAGAGCTCAAGCGAAGCATTTTACAAATCCCGATCAAGTCGAAATGCGCAACTCTGAAGATATTAATTTGTCGCAGGGCTCAACAATTATTCAGCAAGAGGTACCAAACTGGTGGTCAACAATCGATGGCCGAAACTATAAGAGTGGCTATGGTTGAGCAATCCCGACTCATTGCTACCAGTTTGGACGACCAAACGAAAGCTCGGTCCAAGCCGCTTCAGAAGTCTCTTAGAGTTAGTCCAACTGCCAACCTAGCGAATGTAACTCCTTCTCACGTGTGGCCTCTGTCTGAAGTACAAAATCAAACGCTAGAGCAATCCCTTCGTTTACCTTCGACAATGGCACCGGCCTCGGGCTTCGCTCAAAGCCAGACAGCAAGGAATGCTTCTACAACTAATCAGGCACCACATTTCGAAAAGCTCTCTTCATTATTGTAGTGATGAGGTCACATTCGGCACCTGCAGTAACACCTGTTAATGGAAGATTAGGCTCTGACCTTCGTCCAGATCGGATAAGTCAGATAATGGTTAATTGGAAATTTAGGTTTACCGACAAGGCCACTATGCTCATAGAAGATTTTCTATATCGCAGTAGAAGCTTTAACAAAGCAAAAATTGGATGGCAATTTCGAGTTGACGTGCCAGATATGCACAGTAACTTGTTTGAAGGGAGTGCTAGCGAATGGTACTGGCGCTTACCATAAAAGTGTCCCGGAAGTTTATTAGCCAGATAAACTGTCCGAGCCCATGTTCTGAAAAGTCTTTGGTAGAAACCTTAAAGCCAACCTGTTGGCTGAAATTCAGCATGAGATATTATATGAGCGTACTAACTCGGTGAAGGATTTGCGTCACCTAGTTCGGACTCGACAAATCTTCATGCAATCGGTTTTAAAATCAAAGCAATCAGTTTTTCCTCGATGACTAGTGAATGCCATTTCCGAAACCAAATCTGAGATGGCCTCTGACGAAGAAACTACATCCAATATTGAGTATGACTTGTCGGAAGCAGATTTGTCATTCTGGAATTGCGTTGGAAAAGGTCACCTATATCAAGAGTGTATGGCAGAGCGTAGAGTATTTTGTTATGGCTGCGGCAAAGCGATACTTACAAACCTAGTTGTAGAAACTACAGTGTAAGCGTTTCAAAAAACTATCACGTGCACAGCAGAGGTGTGTACGCAAACAGTTGGTCAACAAAGCGACCAATACCGACTAACCTTGTCATTTCCAGCCTTATGTCAATCCATTCAACCAGACGTACCTTCCAACAATCATGTTGACCTACCGGACAGACCAAAAACCCGTTCTAAACGTCGTAGAATTGATTTTAAAAATGTATGTCGAATAGAAAAAAAATTGCTATTATCTTCAATAATAGCCACACCTAATGATTTACGCCCTCATGCCCAGGTAGTGCTGCTCGGTAAAACCGTAGTGGGACTTATGGACACTGGGGCTTCGGTCAGCTGTATCGGGGGTACTTTCGCTTCTGAACTCCTTCATGGGGATCTAAATTATAAGGCAATGAACTCCAAAGTAGGGACGGCTGATGGAAAAGGTCAAAACATTGTTGGCAAAGTATTTGCAGAAGTAACTTACAGGGGAGAGACTACACTTGACATTCTATTTAGTTCCTTCTCTAGCTGCAGAACTTTACCTTGGAATTGACTTTTGGACAGTTTTCGATTTGTTACCGTTACACTTAATGACACAAAGTCTAAATATTTCATCAATAAATGACCCGACAATGCGAGAATTGACTCCAAAACAACAAAAATTGCTGCAGGATTGGTGGACAACCTTAATATCACAAGCAATTGATGTAGCCGACGCTAAACCTATAAAACAACGTCACTATGCAGTATCGCCTGCTATTGAGAAGCTGATGTACGAGGAACTCGATCGGATTAATGTAAGTAGCCATAAAAGATGCGTATCCTATGCCATTAATTTATGGTATCTTAAATAGATTGCCGAAAGCAGAGTTTATTACAAGCCTTGACCTGAAGGGTGCCTTTGACAATATCTCTCGACCCGAACTCTCGCGACAAGATCCTCTACACAGTTTCTGGACGTCCTTTATGAGTTCGTTGTCATCCCCTTCGATCTCACTGATGGTCCTCAGTCTATGTTCAGACTAATGGATAAAATAGTTCCAGCGCATTTGCGTAACGAAGTCTTTATTTACCTAGATAACTTACTGATTATTTCAGATTCCTTCTGATCGCCATCTCGAAGTCCTGTCGATAGTTGCCTCACATTTATCTCGTGCTAATCTTACCCTTAACGTCGAGAAAGTAAATTTTGCCGGCACGAAGTTAAGTATTTGGGGCATGTAATTGGCAATGACATTATCAGTACAGATCCATACAAAATATCAGCTGTTAAGGACTTTCCAATTCCGCTCAGTTAAACTAGTTCGCAGGTTCCTTGCATGCCTGGATGGTATCATAAATTTATTTGTTTATTATTCAGAAATTATGCTTCTATTTTATCCCAATTGTCCGATACTCTCAAGGCAAAACGGAAGTTTGAATGAACTGAGGAAGCTCAACAGGCATTCGAGTCCTTAAAGAATCACGTGTGTTCGGCTCCTGTATTGCATAGCCCAAACTTTGCTGAGCCTTTTTCAATACATTGTGACGCTAGTCACACTGGAGTTGGAGCTGTGTTGATGCAGACCAATAGTGAGGTGACGATGTGTCCGCTGTCAGTAACTAATCAGTTATGTCAAGGAAATTAATTGATGCCAAAGGCAATATACGGTCACCGAGAAGGAGTGCTATGCAGCTGTTTTGGCAGTAAAAAATGTAGGGACTATATAGAAGGTCAAGAGTTTACTGTGATCACGGATCATGCAACTTTAAAATGGATCTTAGATCACGGCTAGCCCGTTGGTCTTTTAAATTACAAGGGTTTGAATTCAAGATACAGCACAAAAGGGTAGCCAAAATGTAGTCCCCGATGCTCTTCAAGTAAGTATACGGAAGATTTGACTTCTGTTGTGCTGAATAGCTTAATAGTCGACTTGGAGTCTCAATTTAAGTCCTCAGCCTACGAGTTCATAAAGATTAAGATTCGCACAGCCCAGTCTTCTTTGCCAGACCTAAAGATTAAAATGAATTTATTTACCGTCGATCCGAGCATCGGCAGACTCCAAGGTACATCATATGCTGGAAACTTTGGGTGCCACAGCCTCTGATATTGCCTGCCCTTAAAACAGCTCATGATGATCCCTTGCATGCGCATGGTGGAATAAACAAAACTTTGGAAAGACTCAGAAAGTTTTATTACTGGCCAAATATGGGAACAGATGTAAAAAATTATATAAATGCTTGCGACGTTTGTTAGGCCACGAAGCATCTCAATCAGACTTTAAAACCTAAAATGGGACACACTGGCCAACCGCTGCGGTTCTTCAAAAGTATTTCTTGTTTTGGGACCCAACTCACGCAGCAAATCTGGAAGTATAGGAATTTTGTTGTAATGAATTATGATTTTTGAAGCCCGTCCGAAAATGTACTGCTGAAGCTGTCAGCCGTTATTTGGAGAAGATCTATTCCATTGCTTCGGAATCCCCAAAACAATAGTATCTGACAACGGAGATCAGTTTAAATCTAATTCTTTCAATTCCTTGCTAGACAGATTCAACATTTTCCATCCCTATACAGCATATTATTCTCCTCAGGCCAATGCTTCAGCGAGAGTCAACCGATCCGTTCTTTCAGCCATCCAGGCAAAATTAAATTCACAATTAAAAAAAAAAGAAGGTGTTCTATATATTTCATAAGTAAAATAAATTTGAATATGGGTTTACAAAAATAAAAGTGTTTAACAATTAAAATAATTAAGACAAAAATGTTCTAATTAGCTAAATATTATTGATAATAAGTTGGTAAAACTAATTCATTTTAAAATCTTTGCACTTAATTTGTATTATATTAAACCTTATAATTACTTTCATATTATTGTATTTTTTTGTTAAGTGCAACAAGCTCATTTAAAGTTATAATTTTCGAATAATGTACAATATTAAAATATTAGATGTTACAAAATGAAAATTAATCACCCGTAGACTAAAATTAAAATAAATGAATACCTGTTATTAGAATATTGTTAAAATTAATAATTACATTTTTTCTTTTGGGAGTCATGCAACGCACTCTGAATAGAGGATGAAATAAGTAGTCGTTGTTTTAGGGATCATCAAATATTATTATGTTTAGGTGCCTGATGATCCTTGTAGGGTGGGCATCTGCTGTGGCAATTACATCAGCCCAGCTCAAACGACGAAAACTCAGGAGTGTCGCCTCCATATTATATTAATGAGATCGTTCCTATTGCCTTTTCCTCTCTTCTCCTTCACAGTAATTTGTTCGAACTATAACCGCACGCGATATCTTTTAATTAGTATTATGCACAGCGAGCACGTAGCGCAAGAAACCTTAAGGAACCCCGACCAACTACGGATCATTTATTATTATTAGGGGGAAGCTGCACCGCGACGTATTTGATCTATTGTGCCCCCTTCTGAGCCTATAGCTCTTCCATCAGCCCCAACTCCCTTACGAAAGCGAGGATCTTTGTTGGGTTGAGGTCTACTATGTCTTTGGGTCAAAACATGCCCTAGATGCTTCTTCAAGACCACATCTGCCAGATGTGCATCGAGGAATTCTCCTTTCCCCATGGGAACCTGCACAGATCGGCACCTGGAGTATATGCCCAATTCTGTCATGACTGTTAGTCTACAGTGTCCTTGCCAATATCGGTAGCCCAAAAGGCTGTTCTTTTCCATGGTTATAAATCAAGTTTGAAACTTGCCAAGATTATAACCACCAAGGAGACATCAGAGCTGGTCGAGGCAGGAGGACTCCGACAAGCCAGATGCCCCCTTGGTGGTTATAATCTTGTACGTTTTAAACAGATTATAACCATGGGAAAGAACAACCTTAGGATATTTACCGGTCTATTGACAGGACACTGTAGACTAACGAGTCACCTGACAAAATTGGGTATATATAGTGCAGGTTTTGTAAAAGAGAGGAGGAATCCTCGATGCACATCCTGGCAGAATGTGTCGCCTTAATTAGAAGAAGAAGAAGCATCCTAGGCGCATGTTTTGAATTGCAAAGAGACATAGTAGACCTCAACCCAACAAAGATCCTCGCTTTCGTAAGGGAGTTGGGGCTGATGGAAGAGCTATAGGCTCAGAAGGGGGCACAATAGATCAAATAGGTCGCGGTGCAGCTTCCCCCTAATAATAATAAATGATCCGTAGTTGGTTGGAGTTCCTTAAGGTTTCTGCGCTACGTGCTCGCTGTGCATAATGCTAATTAAAAGATATCGCGTGCGGTTATAGTTCGAACAAATTACTGTGAAGGAGAAGAGAGGAAAAGGCAATAGGAACGATCTCATTAATATAATATGGAGGCGACACTCCTGAGTTTTCGTCGTTTGAGCTGGGCTGATGTAATTGCCACAGCAGATGCCCACCCTACAAAGATCATCAGGCACCTAAACATAATAATATTTGATGATCCCTAAAACAACGACTACTTATTTCATCCTCTATTCAGAGTGTTGCATGACTCCCAAAAGAAACAAAAAATTAATTATTCATTTTAACCATATTCTAATAACAGGTATTCATTTATTTTAATTTTAGTCTACGGGTGATTAATTTTCATTTTGTAACATCTAATATTTTAATATTGTACATTATTCGAAAATTATAACTTTAAATGAGCTTGTTGCACTTAACAAAAAAAAATACAATAATATGAAAGTAATTATAAGGTTTAATATAATACAAAATAAGTGCAAAGATTTTAATATGAATTAGTTTTACCAACTTATTATCAATTATATTTAGCTAATTAGACATTTTTGTCTTAATTATTTTAATTTATAAACTTTTTTTTTTGTAAACCCATTTTCAAATTAATTTTATTTCCACTTATGAAATATATAGAACACCTTCTTTTTTTTTTTTTTTAATTGTGAATTTAATTTTGCCTGGATGGGTGAAAGAACGGATCGGTTGACTTTCGCTGGAAGCATTAGCCTGAGGAGAATAATATGCTGTATGGGGACATTTTCGGCAAATTCTCGCCAAAAATTGAAAATTGAATTTAAACTGAACATTGTCGGCTATTGTTTTGGAGATTCAGAAATAAACCTGAATATATCTTCTCCAAAACTGACCATTTAAGCAGTACATTTCGGACAGGCTTCAAAAATCAAAATTTATTACACCAAAAATTCTATATTTCCAGATTTGCCGTGGAAGTTGGAGATACAAAAAATCAGAAATTTTGAAGCCGAGTGTCCCATTTTAGGTTTTAAAAGTTTATTGAGATAACTTCGTGGCAACAAATGTCGCAAGCATTTATATAATTTTTTAAAATCGATTTGCACCATATTTGGTCACATTTTCACAAAAGTTTGTTTATTCCACTATGCGCATTCAAGGGATCATCATGAGCTGTTTTAAGGGCAGGCAATCAGGCTGTGGCACCAAAGTTTTCGGCATATGATGTACCTTGGGTGCAAAATGCTCCGATCGACGACAAAATAAATTCATTTTTAATCTTTAGATCTGGCAAGACAGGTTGTGCGAATCTTAATCTTTATGAACTCGTAGGCTGAGGACAAATTCTGATGACTCCAAGGTTTGGAGCTTGTCATATTCAGCACAACAGAAGTCAAATGCTCCGTATACTTTGAAAAACGTCGAGCTATATTTTGGCTGCCTTTTTGTAGCGGCAATGCAATTCAAATCGCAGCAATTTAAGAGACCAGCAAACTGTAAAATGATCTAAGATCTTTAAGTTGCATGATCCGTGATCACAGTAAACTCTTGACCTTCTATATAGGCCCTACATTTTTTTACTGCCAAGCCAACGCCTTGCCGCTTCTCGGTGACCGTATATTTCGCGGCATCGATTAAGTTTCCTTGATATGATTAGTTACTGACGGCGAACTCGTCACTCACTGTTGATGCTGCGTCAACGGCTCCAACTCAGTGTGACTAGCGTCACAATGTATTGAAAAATGCTCAGCAAAGTTTGGGCTATACAGCTGCAGGAGCCGAGCACATGGAACTCAGGCCGAGCTCTCAGTTCATTCAAACTTCCATTTGCCTTGAGAGAGTATCGGACAATTGGGATAAAAAATGGGAATCTTAGTTTTCCTGATAATAAACAAATAGGGGTATGATACCGTACAGAAACCTGCAGGCTAACTGAAGCGTGGAATTGGAAATTCATAACAACTGATATTTTGTATGGATCTGTACTGTTATAATGTCATTATGAGCCATGCCCCAAATATAGCAGCAAAATTTACTTTCTCGCGTTAAAGAATTGGAATTAGCATGAGATAAATATGATGCAACTATCGACTTGGGAAGAGTGAGCGTCGGGGAATCTGAAATAATCAGTAGTTATCTAGGTAAATAAGACTTCATTACGCAAATGCGCTATTTTATCCATTGAGTCTGAACATGACGAGAGCCATCGAGTCGAAGGGGATGACTTTTCGTGAGCTTTGTGTAGGGATCTTGTCGCGAGGATTCGGAGGTCGAGAGATATTGTCAAAGGCGCTTCAGGTCGGAATTTATATCATCATGGCATCTTTATGGCTGCTTCATTGGCCGATCAGTTCTCATTACATCAGCTTCTCAATAGCAGGCGACACTGCATGGTGACGTTGTTTCGGCTACATCATCATTGCTAGTGATATTAGGTTGTCTACCCAATCTGCAGCAGTTTTTTGTTGTTTTTGAGTCTCATTGTCAGATAAAACTGTATTGAAGATATTTGGGCTTTGTGTCATTAGTATAGCATTGTAGAATAAACATTCTAAGTGATTCAAGATGATTCTGACAAAGGAAAGTTAAATAAGATGTGTTCTTAGTCTCTCCCTGTAAGTTACTTCTGTAAAATGCCTGTGTGTTTTGGGCTTTCATGTCATCACTATTTTAGGAGTTATTATATATTTAGATCTACAGAGTTAAAATAAAAGTACATCTATTGTGGCTTTGTCTTATAGTCACTATGGTTGCAAACTACGTGGATGACAGAGAACAACAGATAATTAGGTGTGACGTATTGAAGCTAGCAATATTTTTTTCTGTTTAAAACCATTTTAAAATTGAATTCTTGACGTTTAAATTTTTCAGGATAATGTCAGAAGATCAACATGATTGTTGGAAGGTAAGTCACTAGTTGGAAGGATTGACAGGACTGGAAACATTGGGTAGTCGGCATTGGTCGTGGCACATTGACCAACTGTTTGCGTACCACCCTAAATGATGGGTTTTTGAAACGCTTGCATATTGGTTTCTACAGCTAGGTTCTGAAATATCAGCTTTTCCACATTGTAAAACCCACTCTGCCTTCTACACTCTTGATATAGGTGACTTTTCCAACGCAATTCCAGAATGACAAATCTGCTCCACATCATACTGGATATAGTTTCTTCGTCAGAGACCATCTCGATTTTGGTTTCGGAAATGCCATTCGGTCGCGGAGACCCAACTGATTGCTTTTGCTTTAAAACTGTTGCATGAAGTTTCTCGAGTTTCAGGAACTTGTTGACGCAAATCCTTCATAGGTTTAGCGAGAGCTCTATATAGTATCTCATGCTAGGCCAACAGGTTGAAAACTCTTCTACCCAAGACTTTCAGAAATGGAGCTCGGACAATTTATCCTGGCCTAATAAACTTCGGGATTTGCCGAGTACCATTCGCTAGCACTCCTTCAAACAAGTTACTGTGGCCGGTCAACTCGAAATTGCCATCAATTTTTGCTTTGTTAAAGTTTCTACACTTGATGTCAGAAAAATCTTCTATGAGCATAGTGGCCTTGCCGGTAGGCCCTAAATTTCCAATTAGCATTGTCGGTATCCGATCTGGACAAACTCGGAGCAATCTTCCATTGGCAAGATGACCACTGCAGGTGCCGGTTGCGACCTCTCACCACAATAATGAAGAGTTTTCGAGTGGTGCCTGTTTTAGTTGTAGAAGCATTCATACTGTCACAACTTGGTTGTGCGTGTCGAAGAACCAAACGAAGGGATTGCTCTATCGTTTGATTTTGTACTTCGAGACCAGATGCCGCACGTGAGAGAGGAGTTGCATTCGCTAGGTTGGCAGTTGGACTAACCCTAAGACAAGGCTCAAAGGGGCTTGGACCGAGCTTTTCGCCCGGTCGGCCAAACTGGCGGCAATGAGTCGGGTCCGCGCAACCATGGCCGCTCTTATAGTTCCGGCCATCGATTTGTTGAATCGATCCGTGGGTCTGAGCACCTCTTGCTGCATAGTTGTTGAGCCCCGCCGACAAATTAATATCTTCAGAGTTGCGCATTTCGAGTTGATCGGGATTCGTAACGCGGACATGCTCTGATGCAAAGTTTTTTGAAATGTTGGGAACTTCTTGAAGTGAAATTCGTTGAATTTGAAGTTAGGCGTCGAGCTCTGCTAAACTAGGCACACTTTCATTTTGCCGGCAAGTGGCGCGGTCCATGAAATTGTGGAAATTGTAGGAAAACCGTATTTCGAACAAATACGGTAATCTTGCCTGTGTTGAGGTCGAGTCAGATCTTGCAGAGATTTGATGAAGTAAAATATAGTCAAATTTTTTTTAATTTAAAACCATCTTATTTTGATAGAGAAGAAGCAAAAGAAAATTTAAGATAACAAAATTGTTCGTAATCACGATATCGATAATAATATGGGAGGCATGCAACTGATTGTAAACTAGAATAGAATTTCCTTTAGTTACAGGAACAGGAAGGAAATTATAAGGAGAACCAGAAAACTATATGTCATTTTGCAGCAGATTGCGCTTAGAAAGTTGCTTAATCCTCGTCCAGCCAAATTCCTTAAGGTTTCTGAAAAGGAATTTTAGGCAAAAGGGGAATTCGGTATCTGCATAAAACAGTCGTACCGGTGTGTTGAACTTATCCAAAGTAAAATTAAAGGGGATGGCTGCAGCCAATCCAATTAACAACATATAAAACCTTCGGAGTAATAAGTAAACAAGGAGTAAAAGGT
>JAWNMT010000216.1:0-32500 GCA_035043795.1 Drosophila pullipes
TCCACAAAAAGGGGTTGTGTGTCGCATTTTTCTTATGAATGAAAAGCGACTTTTGCATGGGAATTTCTTTGGCGTATCTTTGAGCGACTTCAACTTTCGACTGCTGAGGTTAAAATGGGTGGGAATATTTTTGTTGATTTCTTTATGTTTTTTTGGTCCTTTTCACAGTTTCACAGTCCTTAACGCTTAGGGGTTGTTTAATATGTAACGGTTATTTTTCAATTACTTCAAACGCAACTTGTTTGCATTTTTTATCTCATGCAATTTTGTTTCATTTGGAGTATATCTTTTTCATATTGCAACTCAAGGATTGCTTTCCTAACTAGCGAAGTTTAGCATTATGAGTTTCACACACACACACACACACACAGAGAGACCTTAGACTGCTTACTACTAATAACATGTTGCATGCCGCTTGTAGTGGCCACTTAAGAAAATGCAAAAGGGGCAGCCTCCAACTGAGTTGAGATGAGGGTTCCAAGGATGTTGGGCACTTTTCACATGCTCGAAGTGTGAAAGAAAGTTGCAACTGCTGTGGCTGGCTGCTTATTATTAAAAAATATATATGAATATATATGTATAAAAAGTAGATGTGTTGCAGAGCCATGTATGATGGACTGAATGGACAGCATTCAAGCCATTTCTTGCCACTCTTTTGCCTTTGTGTTGGCTAATTAGCAAAAGTGCCTTTTGTGTTTGTATGGCACTTATATAATTGCATTATCTGCCCGTTACTCTTATGGCAAATGCAAATAATGAAAAGAAAGCATCCAAAGGACCCATGCATGTCCTGCACAAACACCCACACACAAGTACAGTTAGGGGCAGGCTAATTAGTTTGTTTGACTGACTGCCAGTTAGGAGGAGCTCGTTTCTTTGGCTGCCACGTTTTGTTCGTGGGGCAAGCTACTTGAGAGTCGCGCCTGGAGAGATGCGCATAATGGCAGCAACACTCGCCCTCCTCCTCACTATTCTCAACTGGCAAAAGGCGCTCAAGGATATGCAAGGCACTCCACACACACACACACACACACACACACACACATTTTCGCACATATGCGCTGTGTTTTCTTTTTTTCTTTCTTTTTTCTATTTTTTCCATTTTTTTCATCAAGCATTTTTGAGGTTAAGTGTCCTTTTGGCGCTTAGGCACCCCCTCCACCGACCCTTTCACTCCCCGCCAGCCTGCCAGCCGCGTATGAAAAGATCTTGCTGAATCCAAAAAAACAGACACACATATGGAAAATATTATGAAATATGAACAGCAACAAACAACAAGCACACAAAATACGTATATATGTAAAAAGAAAAAAAAATACATACACCCACACACAAACACACACACACATATTTCAGTATATATATATATTATATATATGTACATGTATATTAAGTGTTGCCAATTACTTCATTAATGTATGAGGTAGAGATGTCTGCATATGTGTGGGTGAGTATGTGTGAGCTTATTAATGTACTTATTCTCTATTCATATACCATAAGTGAATGGCACTTCTGAAGAAAGGCAAAGAAGTAGCAAAGCAGGAGCTTATTTTGCATCGACAACAACAACAACAACAACAAAGACAGCAACAGCAACCTCAACTAGACACACACACACACATGCACACACACACACACACAGAGACACTCACGCACGCTTGCCTGCTTTTAAATGGGCTGAAGAAGCAGCTGAAACGCCCCCCGCCCACGTCCAAAAAAAAAGTGCATACAAATCTGAATTGTAAATAGGCTACGAAAAATATATAAAACTAATTAGTTATAGAAGCGACTGCACATCCGTTGACGACTGTGTGCGAGTGTGTGTGGTGTGTGTGTGTTTTTAGTAGCGTATTATCTAAATTAAGTGGCGCAGCGCTCACACACTTGTGGCAGGCAGTTAGCTAAACTTCCTTTTCCTGGCCCCACTTTTAACACTTGATGTGTGTGGCATTTGAATGCCTGCCTCAAGCTAAACAACAACAGCTAAAAATATATAAAAAAGAAAACCCAAAGCTAATTGCATCAAAAAAAAAAAAAAAGTTTATTTATTGTGCTTTTCCAAGTAGGCAAATGCATTGTTGCCAAACGCCTAATAACTATAGACACACAGTGCCCCCCTCCAGTTGCAACCGCAGATATTCAGATATTGTTGCAAGCTCAAACAAAGCAACACTCTCACACACACACACACACACACACACACACACACAGACACATACACACACTTATACATACGCAAAACTGTCACAATTTGTACTGGCGGCTTTCTTGTGTGTTGTGCTCGACTCATTATTATGGCCACTGATGCCCATTGTAGGGACTCTGGCTCTGTTCAAGTGCGCGTGGCAGTTGCCTCCAGGGAACTCCTGCTCGCACCGAGCTTGACAGGCCTCGTTCTCGTTCTCCTTTCTCGTTTCTCGTTTCTCGTTCTTCATGCCAAAGATTTAGCCGGCCGTGCTGGCAATCTGTTCTATTTGCGCAATTCGCGCTTATTGTTTGGAAAAATCAACACAAGAGCAAAAACAGAAAAAAAGAACTGCATTTGGCGGTCTACTGCTGGGAAATCTTGAAATTAGCGCGATTATCGGAGCGGATTGTCAAGTGGGCGGCAAGCAACAATTACAAACAAAATATACACAGACTGCTACTCAGCACTGCTCACTGACAGTTGGTGGTGGAGGAGCGTTCATTAGAAAAAGACAAGCAATCACTTATACATCAGCCCGAACCGGCAACCCCAAACCACACCCCTCGCCAGCCAGCTGCTGGTGCAGACACAAATCACTTGACTAAACAAGGCGGCGACACAGCTGCCAACACGAGGAGCATAAACAGGCACCACTGTGGCACCACTGCACTTGCTAATTAAGTCCCCAACCACCAGGCAATCGGCAGGCAACAGTCAGCCGTCAGGCAAGGGCGACGGCTGGTTGGCGGTGTAAACCGCATCGAGAAGACGCTGCCCGTTGACTTGCAATTGTTAAGCGCCAGGATATACGTGCAGGATATATGTGCATATATGCCTCATATACCCCTCAGCGCTGTCGTTGCACATTTGAGATTTATTAAAAATTCTTTGCAACAAAGAAGCACAAGAATCACACACACACACACCCACCCACACACACACACCCACACACACACATACACCCATACACCACCCACAAGCAGAGTCGAGGCTTTTTGAGGGTAGGACACAAAGGCGCGCCTAAGAGTATGCTGCTAAATTTATTAATAATGTCATATTGCAAAGTCGATCCAATATAATGCATTAAATCCATAGAGGCAAAAAGGCAGTCTAAGTAGGCTTAGCACTAGTTAGCAGAGACGTGTGAGTGCGAGAGAGTGGGCATGAGCGTGAGTGTGCAAGCGAGAGAGAGAGAAAGCAAGTCTCCGTTTTGGGTGTATTGTGTATGCATGAGAGATCTTTTAACTTTTGTATTCGAATTCAGTTGTCTAATTTAGCCGTATATTTTGTTTATGTTCTCCGCATTTTCTTTTCTTTCATTTGTATCTTACATGTTTTGTTTTTTTTTGTACATTTTACTTTGATTTCGTAAATTTGAATGCTGTCCAAAAAAAAAAATACTAAAAAAAAAAAAACCAAAATCTAAAAAATCAACAACAAAAAACAAAAGCATAGCTATTTAGTATACTGACCAATCCAAACATATTCCTCATCTACGCATCTGCAGAGAATTCTACTACATACAAATGGAGAAATATGCACGACAAGCTGTCACTGAAGGCATCAAGACACCCGATGATCTGTTGATTGCTGGAGATAGTGAATTATATCGCGTGCTCAATTTGCACTACAATCGCAATAATCACATTGAGGTATGCAACATTCCCACTATCAACAAGAGATGTAAATACTTTCAATTACCGCCACTAAATAGAAACGAGCATAAGATCAATTCTCAACAACAATTACTTTCAATCATTGCTGTTACCTAAGTGTTACTTAAAACACACATTTAAGTAATTAAGTAATGTTTTTTTGAATTCCACTGAAATAGTTGCAGTTGAGAATTGCTTGCGAATGGTAATTACGAGTAATTATAGATCTGTTAACAACAACATTAACAGAGTGTCGTGTGCTTGTGAGTGTAGAGAGAGTGGGATATGAACCATCGCTGATATTTATAGCTGATATTTAGAGCACACTCAAACACTCACACGTACACACATACACAATCGAAAATACACTAACACACACACACACACACACACCACATAAACATACACACACACACACTAACACTTTGAGTTTCGCTGCTGTGACCTTTTGCTAATTTTATCGTACGCCTTCGGCTTCGCCCACGTTCGCAGGTACCCCAAAATTTTCGCTTTGTGGTCGAACAGACACTGCGTGAATTTTTCCGTGCAATACAGGGTGGCAAAGACACCGAGCAATCGTGGAAGAAATCCATATACAAAATAATCTCACGCATGGACGATCCCGTGCCCGAGTACTTCAAGTCGCCGAATTTTTTAGAGCAGCTGGAATAAGTGGAGGAGTTGGCTTTGCCAACAATGCCACCGCCCCTGAATCATCCTACGAACCCTGCTACGACTACTACTACAACAACTGCAACAACAACAAGAGCAGCAACAACAACAACAATGCCGAAAGCGAAGCGAAAACAAAAGTCAAAAAGTTAAATCTACGTAAGAAATACAACTGGATATAATGCACAATAACATTGTATTATAGACACACATCATCAAAACAGAGGCAACACTTTCTTAAGTATTCGCAGATTTAGGCCTCTCGTCGAAAAACAGTAAAAACAAAAAGAAAAACTGCAACAACTAAAACATATTAAAATTCAATACAAAAATTCTGTAGAGCCGTAAAATATTTTTTCAAAAATTTCGAAAATGCCGTCGACGCTCTGCGGAGCGAACTAAAAGCAACAAAATACAAATATAGCCGCATTTCGCATTAGGTTTGATGCAACAACAAACAGCAACAACAACAACACCAATTCATACAAACACATACCTGAACAACAAGCCTCAGCCACCAAATAATTGATCGCTGAAAAGTATGCATCGCTTTTGAACAAGAAATACTATAGTGCAAATTAAAAAAAAAAAAACAAAAACAAAATATAAAAAAAAACACCTGAGCCGTTAAAAACAGAGAAACTCTCACACATACCAAAAAATGTATCTATGCAGAGTGTAAACTGTACTCTGACCGTTGGTTTGCTAGTTGAAATTTTTTAAAAAATATTTTTACAATACGTATATATTTAAAATACATACATAGTTGAGCCGTCTAATAATCTACCGAAAGTTGACACACATTCACATTTACATTCACACAAACACACATTTCAAATACAAACACAAACACACCCACACTAATACACATCGGTACAGTTTTCGCAGATATTTAAAGTGTGTTTTTAGCCGATTGAAAAGTGCTTTCCGGTTGGAGCAATCGCTTTGATTAATCGGCTCCAATTGCAGACCAACTTTTCAGTACGTATTTACAGACAGTATTGCACAAGCTTTAAAAAAGTCTTGTGCAATTCGGTTGCATAAATCAACAAACATATTAATTAAATAAGCCAAGTTCAGGTTGCTTCTTTCCTTTTAACCTTAAGCATATATTCGATGTCTATTAAAAAAAAAAACCAAAAATATAAAATTTAAAAAAAAATGATCAAGAAAAAAAGTATAAAATCTTGCGCGTAGTATTTTAAAACGAACAATTAATAATAATTTGTATTAGCAGAGGGCGTTAGGGTAGCTAAATTTTATATAATGTTATGCAAACATACGACCAAAGTTAATTGTTAAAAAATCTACATTTGAATGCGATTTATTTTTTAAACATGCCCCATAATAAAACATTCATTTTTAATTGCACCAAATTGTGCACGCATATTAATTTTTTAAATACACAAGAACACACACACATATACACACTCACACAAACACACACACTAGTCTGTTATTTATGTACATATTTATACGTTTAGTTGAATAGCATTCGGTTTAAGTTTATGTTTAGTTTAAATTACTTGGCCTTAAGTTGCAACAAAATACAAACAAAATACAAAATATATACACAAAAAAAAATCACAACACTGTAAAATCAAATATTTGAGTTTCTTTTCTTATCAGTTGACATTCAAATCGATGTAACATTATTATTATATATATATATATATATATATATATATATATATATATATAATTTAAAACATTTTGTCGTGAAGCCGGCTGTGAAACTCGAAATGCACCTTCATTTCATACCAAACATGGAAAGTGGGCGGGTTAAGAGGGATATGTTTGCCTGCTCTGAGCCTCGTCAAAGGGTGGGCAAACCAATGCTGCATTTCACCAACAGCAGCACACTAACATCAACATCAGTATCAACAAACACATAAATACATCGCTAAAATATTTATCAAAATATTATCATTCACAAAAAAAAAAAAAACAAAACAAAATGAAACAAATATTCCTCAACAACTTTGCGGCAAGCATTCGAAACACAGAAATTTCGGCCCATCATGTGCATTAAGCAGTTCACAAGTCGGCATTCGTTTTAAACTCCGACACGCCCCGCCCCTAACGCCCCCTAGCAATTTTTGGCTGGAAATTAATGATTAGAGTCGGAAGAACACCGCTTTATATAGGCGTACAGTATAAGCTGATTCTAAGCGAATATGTACAACATTACAATGCAAACCTTTTGGCAACCCAATGATTATGCAAAATTTTAACAATAGTCGAATTTTAGCTAAAGCAAAATTGAAACGAACTAACAAAAAGTTTTAGGCCTAAACCACATAAGTATGGTCAACTAAACAAAATTTTATGCAATTCGGCGAAATTATGACAAAATTAAACAACTATAAACGGTGAGTTTCCTAATCTAATGCGAACAACTTTGAAAATTTAAATTCAAATCGAAATTTAAATAAAAATTGCAATTTCTTAAAAAATTAAATTTAAAATGTATAATTAGACTAACAAAGCGTACAAACATAAATTTATTATCTTGGCTAAATATGAAAAAAAAAATCAAATATTTTTATTTTGACTTTTATCCAGTTGATTTTATTTTAGGATTTTCGTTTCACTTCATACTTGCAGCAGACAGAAATCGAAATTGAAAACTCAAAATTGAAAGCTCGTTGATTGTTAATGCCTTTACAAAATTTATTAAACGAAATTGAAACTAAAAAGTACTTTTGGCACTGAAGTCGACATAAAAATTTATTTAAATACAATTGTAACTGATTTTGTGATAAAAACAAAAAAAAAAAAATACCAAAAAGACAAAAAAAAACATAAGAAACGTAAAAAAACTACATTACTGTTTCGGTAAATACCAATATGGCGGCTCCGGTGGGCGGTGGTTGCGCCCACGATCCACACGAGCAGCCATACGAAATTATTGATAACAAAAAAATAGTAAATTGAAAGCGAAAAAATTTAATCGAAATTGAAAATATTTTTTAAAAAACCCCCTTTAGGCAATTTAAGGCGTATTAACAATAAACAAATGCTACAAAACGTTTGGCTACGAAAAAAAAACCTTAGGCAAAATTTTATAAATTAAGCAAGTCAAAATTCAGCATATATTTGATATACTCGTAAGAGATGAGAAAAGCCAAAAAAAAAGTCCGTCAAAATGAATAACAGCAAAAACAAAAAAGACAAATTTGCAAAATTAAAGTTCTGTTCTGTTTCAGTTTGTCAATTTATTTCCTTGTGTAGATTTAGTAAGAACACACCATTAAAAACAAAAAAAAAAACGAAAAACTAAAAACAAAATGTCATAGCTCATTTATTGACGATATTTAAGATAATTGAGAAATTTAGAAGTTTGAAAATTTTAATCAGCACATTTACACTTGCGTACCAAGAAAATGAACAACAAAAATACAATACACAACAACATACATACAACTACATATACTATATAAATTGACATACATACGTACATATTTCATACATTTATACTTACATACATAATTATACTATAAGTGAACCAAACAAAACAAAACAAAAAAGGCATATTAATAATTGGTTAATAAACAAAATTCATTGAAAAAAAAAACACAACAAAAAAAAACAAACGGTGCTTGCTTTTTCTTTACAAAATTGCTCCCCACTTTGGCATTATTTTTTCTCAAAATTTTCGGTTATTTTCATTTAATTATACAAATTTCGAACGAGCGTCACAACTTTCGGCATTTATCAGAGACTATTGGATTGATTGGCCTTCACCAACACTACAACAACACAAATTCAAAACCAAATCACAACCAAGCACAACTAACGGTAAGCGAATATTTTTCATACCAACTATGTATAATCAAAGGTCAAAATGTGGTCCATAAAAGCAACGGCAATCCTTAAAGTATATTCACACTCTTTGGAAATTACTTTTGAGGCGCTCAAATTGCGTTTTGTTAACCACACACACGAATGTATGATCGAGATTTTGGTGTTGAAAAATTCCAAAATATGAAACAAATATTGAATATCGCCATAGCCTGGAGACCAGTTAAAATAATTTATTCAAATACTTGTCACTGCTTTTGTGGCCCCATTGCGCCATTCCACAGCAATGTGGCCAAGTACAGTTTACATTCTGGTTAATAAACGAGAGCCAGGACATTAGCATAAGCATTGAATACTTGTAAGGAAGCAAGCAAACCAACCAGCCAAACCAGCAAACAGACCACAACAATAAACAAAAGCCAGATCAGAACGCAGTGACAGCAGCCAAGCAGCCGCATCCAAACAGCTAACCAGACAGGTAAAAAAACAGGTAAACCGTATAGAAAAAGCCCCCTTCACAAACAAATATGACGCACAGTATTGGTTAACGCACTGTGTGGCAACTGCAGTGCTGCACAGCACCATCAATATGACAGACCGAAAAACTAAAGCGAAATAATTTGATTTACCGATTAACTGATTGTGAGCATAACCACAAGCAAATTATAAAAAAAAAAATCAAGAACTACACGTAATCTAAAAACGAAAATCGAAAAACAAAAACCAAAAACCAAACTATATACTACACATAAACAAAATACGAAATATAAATGCAAATGCAGCCATATGCAATTTTAACTAGATTTTAATGCATTATTACCGCAAAATACCAAAATACCGATTACCGCATATACTGAATGAAAAGATTTAATGAGAACAATTGGTTAAATTTGTACATAAAATCACATTTAAATACAACTACATACACGTAATTAAATATTACTACAGTTTAAGCATAAGCAAACAAACCTAAAAGCTAAACCCAAACAGAATAATAAAACCCCTTAAATCCACACCAACCAACCAACAAAACAACCCAAGCAACAACTCAGCCAAGGGCAAAGGCAATCCTTATACACAGAGCTTTAATGCATTGAAAATGCGCGCAAATGATATTCAAGTTTCTAGAACATGTGCCAAAACCAACATAAGATACAGATACATCAACAGTTACAGATACAATTTGTATCTCATTGTAGACATAGTATATGTATATCAAATAAAACAAAGATTTTGGCAAAAGGCAGAATGAAATTTCAAATCATAATAATGATATGTACTTGCATTCTATTTAGGTAAGTTAGTTAAACATCCTGATTTTGGAACACATCTGATCACAAAAGAATAACGAAATATAAAAAAAAATGAGCATAAAAATTTGCAGTTTAGGTAAATACAAACCAAGAAAAATGCGGAAAAAGAAAACCCGACAAAAACAAAAAAAAACAAAAAACGAAAACGAATACTTAAAATGATTGCGTTTTTTTAGTAGCGAACGCGATTCACAAAATTCCAACAACTTTTGAACCCAGATGACAAAAAATAAGTAACAAAATGTTTCGAGAAAAATGTACATTTTTATCACTTATTTGGCGTAGAGTATCAGAGAATACCAACTTTTGGTCGCATCACAAGAGATGCGTCAACTTTTAATTTCACAACTGCAATAGAGCAGCACAGGCGTGCATACTTTTGGCGCACACTGTACTGCAAACAAACGGATTAAGTTAAATACGAAATTTTTGAAATTACTGAACAATTTTTCAGTTAACAACAAGCAACAGTCTTAAGCATCCTCAGTTTTGAAGTTTATAAAAAGATGTTAAAATTTTTGGCTTATCATAAAACCAAGTTGAAAAATCCACAACAACTAATTGAAAATTCGAAATTCGATTGATATACTTATATATATATATATTACACTTACACATACACATACAGACACAGTCACTCACACACACACACACACACACCACACACACACACACACAATCTGCACATGTTTGTGAAGCAAGAAGAAAACGAATAATAATATAAAACAGTTGCATAACATTTATCGTAATAATAATTAAACAAACTATATAAATAACAACAAAGAAATTAATAACTGATAATTCATGAATTTAGTTTTAACAGCCAACAATAGCCAGGGAAACATACACAACTCGTATGTGATATTTTTGAGTTTATCTCTAATTTATTTTTACTGAAACGCATATACAACAATACAACAATGTAACAACAAGCCCAATTCAATGTGACAATATTAACAAACGAACACAACAACAACAACAACCAAATATTATAATAACTTCAAATACAACAACAACAACAAACACACATCGCACTTCCAACAGCAACTTCTTTTGGGTTGTCTACACATATCAAAATAAAAAACCAACATAACAGTAAAGACCCAATAAGTACGACGTACGACAGGAACGTTGAAACATGATTTTCTGTTGACTCCTTAAGCCATCCTAAGTTCAAATTTTAAACGTCAATATGAATGATATATTTACTCAAAATATAATAATTAACATAACATAAAATATATAAATATTATAAGTGTTTATACATATAGTTGAATTTTCAATGACTTCATCGAAAGTGTAAAGAATTTTATGCCACAGTTTCATTTGCAATAGTCAAAACGTGCCAACCGCGCGAACCGGGATAATTTATAGTACAATGCAACAACAAACAAACAAACCAAAACCAAACAAACAAACAAACAAAATACATACATAATAAATTTTTATAAAACTATTTATATTTTTATACAAACAAAAAAAATGAAAGATTGATTATAAATTAACCATAACAACAATAGCCAATTAGCCAAATAAGCCAAAACTTTTAGTTCACATTCACAACTAATTTTTTGTTCACAATTTAACAACAGCAACATTTATGTTTTAAGTTAAAAAGAAAAACAGAGCTGACTGCCAGCTGGTAAGGCATAATATGAACCGAGAGGTATTTGCAACATGCCACGCCTACGATTAGGGGAGCAACACAAGCACATGCCATAAATGAAATTAACAATAGAAACCCAACAAGTATATGAAAGCTAAATATATATGTCCAATATACATATATATGAAGAATCGAAGACTGAAAGACTGGATGACCCCCAAAGATGCCTGCCTGCTACAAAGAAACAAAATATATTCGCCCAGCCCATGTGATTGTGTCCAAACTCTCTATTCAATTGTAGATCACGTGGTTGAAACTGTCTGCCTCCTGCCTAAGCCAGCGCCATGAATAAATATCAAGACTCAGCAGCACAAATAGACAACAAAAATAAGTGATAAAAAGAAAAACAAACAAACAAACCTTTTGTTTCACAATTCTCTTACGGAAAACTTAATCAATCAATTGATATGAACCACAAGATTTGCGTGCGTTGAACTGACGCAATTTCTGACAGGGTCACTACGGTCGCTACACAATGGTATATGCAACAGAAAGGAAGATGACGATGAAAACTGCAAACTCTTTTGGTTTACTCTCACAAATAGAAATAAACAAATGCAACAAGCAAACAATAAACAAGCGATAAATTGATCAATCAATTCGAATTGTGCGCCTCAGAGTGCCACAGACAATAGCCCAGAAATATTATTCTTATTTTCCCAGGGCGCCTTCTTTGTAATTCCTCGAGGATTAAAGAGGCGCCAAAAACCGCCGTAAAACAGAAGTACAACCAAACAAAAACAAAAAAAAAAAAGAAACAACATTGGCACCACGAATCGATCAGACGATGATCTTAAACAATATTTATTCTGTTGCTCGAAATATGCCTAGGTCCGTCAAGTATTTGAATCCATAGATGGAAATCTATATCAAAATTAGCGCCGCTTGTCAGAAATCGCATCAGACGTTTGTCAAAATTCTACACACATTTTTTGTAAAAACTGTAGGAGCAAACGAAAAACGCAATTTTATCAAATGATATTTAAATAAATATATATATATATAATATATAGACTTTCAGTTTCCTAATTTTGAGTTCATTCTCAGTTTTGTTGTATTTTCGCTTTTACTTATGACTAAGGCGAAACCGACACAAGACGTAGTTGACACGCCCCCTTTGTGCGTGTGTAAAATATGTATAAAAGAAATACAAACGAAAAAATCAAACGAATAAATAACAATATAACCAAAGCAAAAATAAAAAAAAATAAAAAACAAAAAAAATCCACAACAACAATTAAAGAAGCAACAACAATATTTATACAGAGACTGCAAACAAATGTGATCAGATATTTTATAATAATATAAGTTTACAAGCAACCGCTATAACAAGTAATAAGAAAGCCAAAACCAAAATCTCTAGTATTTATTGCAATAGCGAAACGAATCAAAATCGAATCGAGAACATCCACAAAACAACAATGAACAACAACCGCAACCTTGTAAGCAAAATGTAAGTCAATATTAAAACGTAAGCGAAACAAAACCAAAAATATGAAAGTTAAAAACGAAAAAAAAAATATTTATAATAATATTTTTTACAATAGCATATACAAAACAATCTCTAAATATAGCAAACGACAAACAAACCGAGCGGGAGCCGCAGCCTTGCACAGAATCCCTTCCAGGAGCAGGTTCTGCAGCTTCTTGCGCAACAGTTGCCTTTCACAGAAACAATTTACCATTTAAGTTACAAATAGTGAAATAGACAAAGCCAAAATGGTGGCACTTCCCCTCACTCTCTCTCGAGCGAGGGCTGCCGCCACAGTTTTCAACCAGTTTTCAGTTAACAAATGCCTCAGTTCATTATACACAACACCAACAAAAACAGCACCTAAAAATTGCTGTAATTTTAGTTCAAGGTTCATACAAAGATTATATTTAGTTTCAGTGGGAGTGGAGTAGAAGACGAGCTCGGCAGGCGAGCGAAAAAGCAGCAACGAAAAACAAAAAAAAAAAACAGTTTTAGCCTACAAATATGATATATAAAAAATGAATAAACATTTTAAAATACCTATTACATGTATTCAATGATTTGAGTTATTTTCGCTGAGTAAAGGAGCATGTACATTATGTTTATACAACAACAAGAATTTTTGGCTACATTTTGCTATAGTTTTGCGCGTCTTAAAATTGAAATAACTTTTAGTTCTGAACAATAGTGCCGGTAATATTTAAAATATAAGTAACTATATACATACATATATATATATATATGTATATATATATATATATATATATATATATAAAGATATATGTATATATATGTTTATACATACTCTAGACAACGTAAACTGTATTTCAGCATAGCTAACTAATGTTTTAAATGTACAATGAAGAAGTCCACACCAAAAGCCAGTCAAATGGTATGCAACACAAAAAATAGAAAATGATCTCATTTGCGCTTGATTTTCTCTGTGTCAGGTGTGCGTTTAATGATTGCCTCTAGCCCAAAAACTGTTCACCAAACCCAATGCCCCCGAACACCCCAACACAAACACGTAACCCCCAATATATGCATCATGCCACACGCCCTATAAATATATATAACTTATTAACTATATAAGATGAAGTAAACACAAAAAAAGAAAACCGTAAAAAAAATAATAATAATGGTAGTTGCTATTTTAAATATATATTACAAAAAATAATAAAACAGACGAAAAAGCGATCATCAAATATGCAGCAGAAAATGCTATCAAACTAAAGAAGGAACCACAAACCAAGCAGACCCAAAGCAAGAAAGACAACAACAACAGCAACAACAACAACATCAGCAGAAATAGCCACAACAGTCAAAAGTTAGATATGTTCCAATCCAGAAAACAAAACTTAATACGAAAATACGTATAATATTTGTATGCTTTTTTACTTACACATATAAACGAGAAACGTATACAACAAATGGAAAAGCACTCGTCAAATTGAAGAGGTACCGCCTTTAGGTTTAATTTTGTGCATATACACAACACACACACACACACTCACTCAGTCACATACACATACACACAGCAGTCAGAAAACAAAAGTCAATGTCAGTATAAGTATGAAAACTAAACGTACATAAAATAAATTACATACTTACAAATATGCAAAAAAAAAAAAAAAACTACAAGAATGAAATATATAAAAAAAACAAACAAAATTTCAAACATACCCTATTCATAGTTTAGCCGTCGTACTGATTTATTTTTATAATTAACTAAATAGTCGGACATTGGCATATGTATACATCTACATAGTTCGCAAAAATCGACTAACTAATTAATCAACTTCATAAAAATGTGAGATATTTTCGACAGTTGGCCACAATAACTACACAACAGCTAAAAGAGCAATGTGTGTTCGAACACCAAAATGTATGTTCACCCAACAATAACAACAACAATATCAATACAATAACTACAACTACTTAGAGCCAATAAATGAATTAGGGGCGGACCCCATTATTTCTCACTTACTCAACATTCTCGCACACTATACAACAACTCCAAAGCCCAGCAACGAAAAGCAGCAAATTTCAATAAAAAAAACTACTCTTAAAATAAGAAACATTTTTAACGGGTATACACGTCATATTTTAGAAACTACATACATATTTCAAGTCTTGTGCCGAATTCCAATTCTGCGGTAATTTCGATACATTTTGTACAGCATACTTTTAAACGCATAGTTCAGAGAATACTCGGAAATAATTTAGGAAGGATGCTTATGACAAAAATCTCAAGTGTCGGAATTGGATTTCCTGAACATAACAGCAAATCATTTCGATGGGAGGAGCTTTCGGCAATATGCTCAAGTGGTATCGCATTAGATTAAACTCTTCTAGGAGACAGTTTCGAGCAAGAATATTTCGGCTTAGGAAAGAAGACAAAACAAAAAACAAAAAAATCGAATACAGACGACTTTCGGCAGTAGTGCAAAATTGCAAGTTAAAAATAAATGTATATATTTATATAAATGATCCACAAGGGTCACTCTTCGGCAAAGAGTTTTGGCGGGAATATTTCCGGAACAACAAACTAGCTCGAAGAAGACAATGACAAAACAGCGCGCTCTCCGAGTGCCTGCAGCGCTCCGCCAAAAACTCCAGTTTTCGAAGAACAAAGTTTTCAAAAAAAAAAAGAATTTTCGTGTGTCCAAAATTGTAATTTTTTTTATATACCTTTTTTATATACATATATATGCATATATACATATATAAGTATGTATATATAGGAACATTACCGAAATATGTTTATTATTAATTTTACACTTATACCTAAAACTTCACTTTTTTTTTTGCTTTTTTATTGCTTCGAAAACTGGGTTTTTGGCAGGCGCTCGAAACACTCGCAGCGCGTATTTTGTCATTGTCTTCTTCGAGTAGTTTGCGTCTTCTGTTGTTCCGAAATATACGCCAAAGTCTTTGCCGAGATGTTGACCCTGTGGATCATTTATATAAATATATGTATTTATTTTTAACTTGCAATTTTTAACTACTGCCGAAAGTCGTCTGTATTCGATTTTTTTGTTTTTTGTTTTGTCTTCTTTCCTAAGCCGAAATATTCTTGCTCGAAACTGTCTCCTAGAAGAGTTTAATCTAATGCGATACCACTTGAGCATATTGCCGAAAGCTCCTCCCATCGAAATGATTTGCTGTTATGTTCAGGAAATCCAATTCCGACACTTGAGATTTTTGTCATAAGCATCCTTCCTAAATTATTTCCGAGTATTCTCTGAACTATGCGTTTAAAAGTATGCTGTACAAAATGTATCGAAATTACCGCAGAATTGGAATTCGGCACAAGACTTGAAATATGTATGTAGTTTCTAAAATATGACGTGTATACCCGTTAAAAGTATGCTTTAAAAATGTTTCTTATTTTAAAGGTAGTTTTTTTTTTTTATTGAGAAATTTGCCTGCTTTTCGTTGCTGGGCTTTGGAGTTGTTGTATAGTGTACGAGAATGTTGAGTAAGTGAGAAATAATAAGTTGGCTAATTGATCATTTATTGGCGTCTAAGTAGTTGTAGTTGTTAGCTGTTGATATTGTTGTTGTTGTTGTTAGGTGAACGGCATTTGGTTGTTCGTTTTTTTTTTGTTGCTCTTTAGCTGTTGTGTAGTTGTTGTTGTTGGCTGGCGAAAATATCTATTTTTTATGAAGTTAGTTAGTTAGTTAGTCGATTTTGCGAACTATGTAAATTATTTCCTATATGCGATTTGTTTTGTGTCCATTTGTTTAGTTAATTATAAAATAAATCAATTACGACGGCTAAACTATGAATAGAAATTTATGTTTGAAATTTTGTTTGGTTTTTTTTTTATATATTTTATTCTTATGGTTTTTTTTTTTTTTTTGTTTTTTGCATGTTGTAAGTATGTAATTTATTTTATGTACGTTTAGTTTTCATACTTATACTGACATTGACTTTTGTTTTCTGACTGCTGTGTGTATGTGTATGTGACTGAGTGAGTGTGTGTGTGTGTGTTGTGTATATGCACAAAATTAAACCTAAAGGCGGTACCTCTTCAATTTGACGAGTGCTTTTCCATTTGTTGTATACGTTTCTCGTTTATATGTGTAAGTAAAAAAGCATACAAATATTATACGTATTTTCGTATTAAGTTTTGTTTTCTGGATTGGAACATATCTAACTTTTGACTGTTGTGGCTATTTCTGCTGATGTTGTTGTTGTTGCTGTTGTTGTTGTCTTTCTTGCTTTGGGTCTGCTTGGTTTGTGGTTCCTTCTTTAGTTTGATAGCATTTTCTGCTGCATATTTGATGATCGCTTTTTCGTCTGTTTTATTATTTTTTGTAATATATATTTAAAATAGCAACTACCATTATTATTATTTTTTTTACGGTTTTCTTTTTTTGTGTTTACTTCATCTTATATAGTTAATAAGTTATATATATTTATAGGGCGTGTGGCATGATGCATATATTGGGGGTTACGTGTTTGTGTTGGGGTGTTCGGGGGCATTGGGTTTGGTGAACAGTTTTTGGGCTAGAGGCAATCATTAAACGCACACCTGACACAGAGAAAATCAAGCGCAAATGAGATCATTTTCTATTTTTTGTGTTGCATACCATTTGACTGGCTTTTGGTGTGGACTTCTTCATTGTACATTTAAAACATTAGTTAGCTATGCTGAAATACAGTTTACGTTGTCTAGAGTATGTATAAACATATATATACATATATCTTTATATATATATATATATATATATATATACATATATATATATATATGTATGTATATAGTTACTTATATTTTAAATATTACCGGCACTATTGTTCAGAACTAAAAGTTATTTCAATTTTAAGACGCGCAAAACTATAGCAAAATGTAGCCAAAAATTCTTGTTGTTGTATAAACATAATGTACATGCTCCTTTACTCAGCGAAAATAACTCAAATCATTGAATACATGTAATAGGTATTTTAAAATGTTTATTCATTTTTTATATATCATATTTGTAGGCTAAAACTGTTTTTTTTTTTTGTTTTTCGTTGCTGCTTTTTCGCTCGCCTGCCGAGCTCGTCTTCTACTCCACTCCCACTGAAACTAAATATAATCTTTGTATGAACCTTGAACTAAAATTACAGCAATTTTTAGGTGCTGTTTTTGTTGGTGTTGTGTATAATGAACTGAGGCATTTGTTAACTGAAAACTGGTTGAAAACTGTGGCGGCAGCCCTCGCTCGAGAGAGAGTGAGGGGAAGTGCCACCATTTTGGCTTTGTCTATTTCACTATTTGTAACTTAAATGGTAAATTGTTTCTGTGAAAGGCAACTGTTGCGCAAGAAGCTGCAGAACCTGCTCCTGGAAGGGATTCTGTGCAAGGCTGCGGCTCCCGCTCGGTTTGTTTGTCGTTTGCTATATTTAGAGATTGTTTTGTATATGCTATTGTAAAAAATATTATTATAAATATTTTTTTTTTCGTTTTTAACTTTCATATTTTTGGTTTTGTTTCGCTTACGTTTTAATATTGACTTACATTTTGCTTACAAGGTTGCGGTTGTTGTTCATTGTTGTTTTGTGGATGTTCTCGATTCGATTTTGATTCGTTTCGCTATTGCAATAAATACTAGAGATTTTGGTTTTGGCTTTCTTATTACTTGTTATAGCGGTTGCTTGTAAACTTATATTATTATAAAATATCTGATCACATTTGTTTGCAGTCTCTGTATAAATATTGTTGTTGCTTCTTTAATTGTTGTTGTGGATTTTTTTTGTTTTTTATTTTTTTTATTTTTGCTTTGGTTATATTGTTATTTATTCGTTTGATTTTTTCGTTTGTATTTCTTTTATACATATTTTACACACGCACAAAGGGGGCGTGTCAACTACGTCTTGTGTCGGTTTCGCCTTAGTCATAAGTAAAAGCGAAAATACAACAAAACTGAGAATGAACTCAAAATTAGGAAACTGAAAGTCTATATATTATATATATATATATTTATTTAAATATCATTTGATAAAATTGCGTTTTTCGTTTGCTCCTACAGTTTTTACAAAAAATGTGTGTAGAATTTTGACAAACGTCTGATGCGATTTCTGACAAGCGGCGCTAATTTTGATATAGATTTCCATCTATGGATTCAAATACTTGACGGACCTAGGCATATTTCGAGCAACAGAATAAATATTGTTTAAGATCATCGTCTGATCGATTCGTGGTGCCAATGTTGTTTCTTTTTTTTTTTTGTTTTTGTTTGGTTGTACTTCTGTTTTACGGCGGTTTTTGGCGCCTCTTTAATCCTCGAGGAATTACAAAGAAGGCGCCCTGGGAAAATAAGAATAATATTTCTGGGCTATTGTCTGTGGCACTCTGAGGCGCACAATTCGAATTGATTGATCAATTTATCGCTTGTTTATTGTTTGCTTGTTGCATTTGTTTATTTCTATTTGTGAGAGTAAACCAAAAGAGTTTGCAGTTTTCATCGTCATCTTCCTTTCTGTTGCATATACCATTGTGTAGCGACCGTAGTGACCCTGTCAGAAATTGCGTCAGTTCAACGCACGCAAATCTTGTGGTTCATATCAATTGATTGATTAAGTTTTCCGTAAGAGAATTGTGAAACAAAAGGTTTGTTTGTTTGTTTTTCTTTTTATCACTTATTTTTGTTGTCTATTTGTGCTGCTGAGTCTTGATATTTATTCATGGCGCTGGCTTAGGCAGGAGGCAGACAGTTTCAACCACGTGATCTACAATTGAATAGAGAGTTTGGACACAATCACATGGGCTGGGCGAATATATTTTGTTTCTTTGTAGCAGGCAGGCATCTTTGGGGGTCATCCAGTCTTTCAGTCTTCGATTCTTCATATATATGTATATTGGACATATATATTTAGCTTTCATATACTTGTTGGGTTTCTATTGTTAATTTCATTTATGGCATGTGCTTGTGTTGCTCCCCTAATCGTAGGCGTGGCATGTTGCAAATACCTCTCGGTTCATATTATGCCTTACCAGCTGGCAGTCAGCTCTGTTTTTCTTTTTAACTTAAAACATAAATGTTGCTGTTGTTAAATTGTGAACAAAAAATTAGTTGTGAATGTGAACTAAAAGTTTTGGCTTATTTGGCTAATTGGCTATTGTTGTTATGGTTAATTTATAATCAATCTTTCATTTTTTTTGTTTGTATAAAAATATAAATAGTTTTATAAAAATTTATTATGTATGTATTTTGTTTGTTTGTTTGTTTGGTTTTGGTTTGTTTGTTTGTTGTTGCATTGTACTATAAATTATCCCGGTTCGCGCGGTTGGCACGTTTTGACTATTGCAAATGAAACTGTGGCATAAAATTCTTTACACTTTCGATGAAGTCATTGAAAATTCAACTATATGTATAAACACTTATAATATTTATATATTTTATGTTATGTTAATTATTATATTTTGAGTAAATATATCATTCATATTGACGTTTAAAATTTGAACTTAGGATGGCTTAAGGAGTCAACAGAAAATCATGTTTCAACGTTCCTGTCGTACGTCGTACTTATTGGGTCTTTACTGTTATGTTGGTTTTTTATTTTGATATGTGTAGACAACCCAAAAGAAGTTGCTGTTGGAAGTGCGATGTGTGTTTGTTGTTGTTGTTGTATTTGAAGTTATTATAATATTTGGTTGTTGTTGTTGTTGTGTTCGTTTGTTAATATTGTCACATTGAATTGGGCTTGTTGTTACATTGTTGTATTGTTGTATATGCGTTTCAGTAAAAATAAATTAGAGATAAACTCAAAAATATCACATACGATGTTGTGTATGTTTCCCTGGCTATTGTTGGCTGTTAAAACTAAATTCATGAATTATCAGTTATTAATTTCTTTGTTGTTATTTATATAGTTTGTTTAATTATTATTACGATAAATGTTATGCAACTGTTTTATATTATTATTCGTTTTCTTTTCTTGCTTCACAAACATGTGCAGATTGTGTGTGTGTGTGTGTGGGTGTGTGTGTGTGTGTGTGTGAGTGACTGTGTCTGTATGTGTATGTGTAAGTGTAATATATATATATATATAAGTATATCAATCGAATTTCGAATTTTCAATTAGTTGTTGTGGATTTTTCAACTTGGTTTTATGATAAGCCAAAAATTTTAACATCTTTTTATAAACTTCAAAACTGAGGATGCTTAAGACTGTTGCTTGTTGTTAACTGAAAAATTGTTCAGTAATTTCAAAAATTTCGTATTTAACTTAATCCGTTTGTTTGCAGTACAGTGTGCGCCAAAAGTATGCACGCCTGTGCTGCTCTATTGCAGTTGTGAAATTAAAAGTTGACGCATCTCTTGTGATGCGACCAAAAGTTGGTATTCTCTGATACTCTACGCCAAATAAGTGATAAAAATGTACATTTTTCTCGAAACATTTTGTTACTTATTTTTTGTCATCTGGGTTCAAAAGTTGTTGGAATTTTGTGAATCGCGTTCGCTACTAAAAAACGCATCATTAAGTATTCGTTTTCGTTTTTTTTTTTTTTGTTTTTGTCGGGTTTTCTTTTCCGCATTTTTCTTGGTTTGTATTTACCTAAACTGCAAATTTTTATGCTCATTTTTTTTTATATTTCGTTATTCTTTTGTGATCAGATGTGTTCCAAAATCAGGATGTTTAACTAACTTACCTAAATAGAATGCAAGTACATATCATTATTATGATTTGAAATTTCATTCTGCCTTTTGCCAAAATCTTTGTTTTATTTGATATACATATACTATGTCTACAATGAGATACAAATTGTATCTGTAACTGTTGATGTATCTGTATCTTATGTTGGTTTTGGCACATGTTCTAGAAACTTGAATATCATTTGCGCGCATTTTCAATGCATTAAAGCTCTGTGTATAAGGATTGCCTTTGCCCTTGGCTGAGTTGTTGCTTGGGTTGTTTTGTTGGTTGGTTGGTGTGGATTTAAGGGGTTTTATTATTCTGTTTGGGTTTAGCTTTTAGGTTTGTTTGCTTATGCTTAAACTGTAGTAATATTTAATTACGTGTATGTAGTTGTATTTAAATGTGATTTTATGTACAAATTTAACCAATTGTTCTCATTAAATCTTTTCATTCAGTATATGCGGTAATCGGTATTTTGGTATTTTGCGGTAATAATGCATTAAAATCTAGTTAAAATTGCATATGGCTGCATTTGCATTTATATTTCGTATTTTGTTTATGTGTAGTATATAGTTTGGTTTTTGGTTTTTTGTTTTTCGATTTTCGTTTTTAGATTACGTGTAGTTCTTGATTTTTTTTTTTATAATCGGCCTGTGGTTATGCTCACAATCAGTTAATCGGTAAATCAAATTATTTCGCTTTAGTTTTTCGGTCTGTCATATTGATGGTGCTGTGCAGCACTGCAGTTGCCACACAGTGCGTTAACCAATACTGTGCGTCATATTTGTTTGTGAAGGGGGCTTTTTCTATACGGTTTACCTGTTTTTTTACCTGTCTGGTTAGCTGTTTGGATGCGGCTGCTTGGCTGCTGTCACTGCGTTCTGATCTGGCTTTTGTTTATTGTTGTGGTCTGTTTGCTGGTTTGGCTGGTTGGTTTGCTTGCTTCCTTACAAGTATTCAATGCTTATGCTAATGTCCTGGCTCTCGTTTATTAACCAGAATGTAAACTGTACTTGGCCACATTGCTGTGGAATGGCGCAATGGGGCCACAAAAGCAGTGACAAGTATTTGAATAAATTATTTTAACTGGTCTCCAGGCTATGGCGATATTCAATATTTGTTTCATATTTTGGAATTTTTCAACACCAAAATCTCGATCATACATTCGTGTGTGTGGTTAACAAAACGCAATTTGAGCGCCTCAAAAGTAATTTCCAAAGAGTGTGAATATACTTTAAGGATTGCCGTTGCTTTTATGGACCACATTTTGACCTTTGATTATACATAGTTGGTATGAAAAATATTCGCTTACCGTTAGTTGTGCTTGGTTGTGATTTGGTTTTGAATTTGTGTTGTTGTAGTGTTGGTGAAGGCCAATCAATCCAATAGTCTCTGATAAATGCCGAAAGTTGTGACGCTCGTTCGAAATTTGTATAATTAAATGAAAATAACCGAAAATTTTGAGAAAAAATAATGCCAAAGTGGGGAGCAATTTTGTAAAGAAAAAGCAAGCACCGTTTGTTTTTTTTTGTTGTGTTTTTTTTTTCAATGAATTTTGTTTATTAACCAATTATTAATATGCCTTTTTTGTTTTGTTTTGTTTGGTTCACTTATAGTATAATTATGTATGTAAGTATAAATGTATGAAATATGTACGTATGTATGTCAATTTATATAGTATATGTAGTTGTATGTATGTTGTTGTGTATTGTATTTTTGTTGTTCATTTTCTTGGTACGCAAGTGTAAATGTGCTGATTAAAATTTTCAAACTTCTAAATTTCTCAATTATCTTAAATATCGTCAATAAATGAGCTATGACATTTTGTTTTTAGTTTTTCGTTTTTTTTTTTGTTTTTAATGGTGTGTTCTTACTAAATCTACACAAGGAAATAAATTGACAAACTGAAACAGAACAGAACTTTAATTTTGCAAATTTGTCTTTTTTGTTTTTGCTGTTATTCATTTTGACGGACTTTTTTTTTGGCTTTTCTCATCTCTTACGAGTATATCAAATATATGCTGAATTTTGACTTGCTTAATTTATAAAATTTTGCCTAAGGTTTTTTTTTCGTAGCCAAACGTTTTGTAGCATTTGTTTATTGTTAATACGCCTTAAATTGCCTAAAGGGGGTTTTTTAAAAAATATTTTCAATTTCGATTAAATTTTTTCGCTTTCAATTTACTATTTTTTTGTTATCAATAATTTCGTATGGCTGCTCGTGTGGATCGTGGGCGCAACCACCGCCCACCGGAGCCGCCATATTGGTATTTACCGAAACAGTAATGTAGTTTTTTTACGTTTCTTATGTTTTTTTTTGTCTTTTTGGTATTTTTTTTTTTTTGTTTTTATCACAAAATCAGTTACAATTGTATTTAAATAAATTTTTATGTCGACTTCAGTGCCAAAAGTACTTTTTAGTTTCAATTTCGTTTAATAAATTTTGTAAAGGCATTAACAATCAACGAGCTTTCAATTTTGAGTTTTCAATTTCGATTTCTGTCTGCTGCAAGTATGAAGTGAAACGAAAATCCTAAAATAAAATCAACTGGATAAAAGTCAAAATAAAAATATTTGATTTTTTTTTTCATATTTAGCCAAGATAATAAATTTATGTTTGTACGCTTTGTTAGTCTAATTATACATTTTAAATTTAATTTTTTAAGAAATTGCAATTTTTATTTAAATTTCGATTTGAATTTAAATTTTCAAAGTTGTTCGCATTAGATTAGGAAACTCACCGTTTATAGTTGTTTAATTTTGTCATAATTTCGCCGAATTGCATAAAATTTTGTTTAGTTGACCATACTTATGTGGTTTAGGCCTAAAACTTTTTGTTAGTTCGTTTCAATTTTGCTTTAGCTAAAATTCGACTATTGTTAAAATTTTGCATAATCATTGGGTTGCCAAAAGGTTTGCATTGTAATGTTGTACATATTCGCTTAGAATCAGCTTATACTGTACGCCTATATAAAGCGGTGTTCTTCCGACTCTAATCATTAATTTCCAGCCAAAAATTGCTAGGGGGCGTTAGGGGCGGGGCGTGTCGGAGTTTAAAACGAATGCCGACTTGTGAACTGCTTAATGCACATGATGGGCCGAAATTTCTGTGTTTCGAATGCTTGCCGCAAAGTTGTTGAGGAATATTTGTTTCATTTTGTTTTGTTTTTTTTTTGTGAATGATAATATTTTGATAAATATTTTAGCGATGTATTTATGTGTTTGTTGATACTGATGTTGATGTTAGTGTGCTGCTGTTGGTGAAGTGCAGCATTGGTTTGCCCACCCTTTGACGAGGCTCAGAGCAGGCAAACATATCCCTCTTAACCCGCCCACTTTCCATGTTTGGTATGAAATGAAGGTGCATTTCGAGTTTCACAGCCGGCTTCACGACAAAATGTTTTAAATATATATATATATATATATATATATATATATATATATATATATATATATATAATAATAATGTTACATCGATTTGAATGTCAACTGATAAGAAAAGAAACTCAAATATTTGATTTTACAGTGTTGTGATTTTTTTTTGTGTATATATTTTGTATTTTGTTTGTATTTTGTTGCAACTTAAGGCCAAGTAATTTAAACTAAACATAAACTTAAACCGAATGCTATTCAACTAAACGTATAAATATGTACATAAATAACAGACTAGTGTGTGTGTTTGTGTGAGTGTGTATATGTGTGTGTGTTCTTGTGTATTTAAAAAATTAATATGCGTGCACAATTTGGTGCAATTAAAAATGAATGTTTTATTATGGGGCATGTTTAAAAAATAAATCGCATTCAAATGTAGATTTTTTAACAATTAACTTTGGTCGTATGTTTGCATAACATTATATAAAATTTAGCTACCCTAACGCCCTCTGCTAATACAAATTATTATTAATTGTTCGTTTTAAAATACTACGCGCAAGATTTTATACTTTTTTTCTTGATCATTTTTTTTTAAATTTTATATTTTTGGTTTTTTTTTTTTAATAGACATCGAATATATGCTTAAGGTTAAAAGGAAAGAAGCAACCTGAACTTGGCTTATTTAATTAATATGTTTGTTGATTTATGCAACCGAATTGCACAAGACTTTTTTAAAGCTTGTGCAATACTGTCTGTAAATACGTACTGAAAAGTTGGTCTGCAATTGGAGCCGATTAATCAAAGCGATTGCTCCAACCGGAAAGCACTTTTCAATCGGCTAAAAACACACTTTAAATATCTGCGAAAACTGTACCGATGTGTATTAGTGTGGGTGTGTTTGTGTTTGTATTTGAAATGTGTGTTTGTGTGAATGTAAATGTGAATGTGTGTCAACTTTCGGTAGATTATTAGACGGCTCAACTATGTATGTATTTTAAATATATACGTATTGTAAAAATATTTTTTAAAAAATTTCAACTAGCAAACCAACGGTCAGAGTACAGTTTACACTCTGCATAGATACATTTTTTGGTATGTGTGAGAGTTTCTCTGTTTTTAACGGCTCAGGTGTTTTTTTTTATATTTTGTTTTTGTTTTTTTTTTTTTAATTTGCACTATAGTATTTCTTGTTCAAAAGCGATGCATACTTTTCAGCGATCAATTATTTGGTGGCTGAGGCTTGTTGTTCAGGTATGTGTTTGTATGAATTGGTGTTGTTGTTGTTGCTGTTTGTTGTTGCATCAAACCTAATGCGAAATGCGGCTATATTTGTATTTTGTTGCTTTTAGTTCGCTCCGCAGAGCGTCGACGGCATTTTCGAAATTTTTGAAAAAATATTTTACGGCTCTACAGAATTTTTGTATTGAATTTTAATATGTTTTAGTTGTTGCAGTTTTTCCTTTTGTTTTTACTGTTTTTCGACGAGAGGCCTAAATCTGCGAATACTTAAGAAAGTGTTGCCTCTGTTTTGATGATGTGTGTCTATAATACAATGTTATTGTGCATTATATCCAGTTGTATTTCTTACGTAGATTTAACTTTTTGACTTTTGTTTTCGCTTCGCTTTCGGCATTGTTGTTGTTGTTGCTGCTCTTGTTGTTGTTGCAGTTGTTGTAGTAGTAGTCGTAGCAGGGTTCGTAGGATGATTCAGGGGCGGTGGCATTGTTGGCAAAGCCAACTCCTCCACTTATTCCAGCTGCTCTAAAAAATTCGGCGACTTGAAGTACTCGGGCACGGGATCGTCCATGCGTGAGATTATTTTGTATATGGATTTCTTCCACGATTGCTCGGTGTCTTTGCCACCCTGTATTGCACGGAAAAATTCACGCAGTGTCTGTTCGACCACAAAGCGAAAATTTTGGGGTACCTGCGAACGTGGGCGAAGCCGAAGGCGTACGATAAAATTAGCAAAAGGTCACAGCAGCGAAACTCAAAGTGTTAGTGTGTGTGTGTGTATGTTTATGTGGTGTGTGTGTGTGTGTGTGTGTTAGTGTATTTTCGATTGTGTATGTGTGTACGTGTGAGTGTTTGAGTGTGCTCTAAATATCAGCTATAAATATCAGCGATGGTTCATATCCCACTCTCTCTACACTCACAAGCACACGACACTCTGTTAATGTTGTTGTTAACAGATCTATAATTACTCGTAATTACCATTCGCAAGCAATTCTCAACTGCAACTATTTCAGTGGAATTCAAAAAAACATTACTTAATTACTTAAATGTGTGTTTTAAGTAACACTTAGGTAACAGCAATGATTGAAAGTAATTGTTGTTGAGAATTGATCTTATGCTCGTTTCTATTTAGTGGCGGTAATTGAAAGTATTTACATCTCTTGTTGATAGTGGGAATGTTGCATACCTCAATGTGATTATTGCGATTGTAGTGCAAATTGAGCACGCGATATAATTCACTATCTCCAGCAATCAACAGATCATCGGGTGTCTTGATGCCTTCAGTGACAGCTTGTCGTGCATATTTCTCCATTTGTATGTAGTAGAATTCTCTGCAGATGCGTAGATGAGGAATATGTTTGGATTGGTCAGTATACTAAATAGCTATGCTTTTGTTTTTTGTTGTTGATTTTTTAGATTTTGGTTTTTTTTTTTTTAGTATTTTTTTTTTTGGACAGCATTCAAATTTACGAAATCAAAGTAAAATGTACAAAAAAAAACAAAACATGTAAGATACAAATGAAAGAAAAGAAAATGCGGAGAACATAAACAAAATATACGGCTAAATTAGACAACTGAATTCGAATACAAAAGTTAAAAGATCTCTCATGCATACACAATACACCCAAAACGGAGACTTGCTTTCTCTCTCTCTCGCTTGCACACTCACGCTCATGCCCACTCTCTCGCACTCACACGTCTCTGCTAACTAGTGCTAAGCCTACTTAGACTGCCTTTTTGCCTCTATGGATTTAATGCATTATATTGGATCGACTTTGCAATATGACATTATTAATAAATTTAGCAGCATACTCTTAGGCGCGCCTTTGTGTCCTACCCTCAAAAAGCCTCGACTCTGCTTGTGGGTGGTGTATGGGTGTATGTGTGTGTGTGGGTGTGTGTGTGTGTGTGTGTGTGTGTGTGTGTGATTCTTGTGCTTCTTTGTTGCAAAGAATTTTTAATAAATCTCAAATGTGCAACGACAGCGCTGAGGGGTATATGAGGCATATATGCACATATATCCTGCACGTATATCCTGGCGCTTAACAATTGCAAGTCAACGGGCAGCGTCTTCTCGATGCGGTTTACACCGCCAACCAGCCGTCGCCCTTGCCTGACGGCTGACTGTTGCCTGCCGATTGCCTGGTGGTTGGGGACTTAATTAGCAAGTGCAGTGGTGCCACAGTGGTGCCTGTTTATGCTCCTCGTGTTGGCAGCTGTGTCGCCGCCTTGTTTAGTCAAGTGATTTGTGTCTGCACCAGCAGCTGGCTGGCGAGGGGTGTGGTTTGGGGTTGCCGGTTCGGGCTGATGTATAAGTGATTGCTTGTCTTTTTCTAATGAACGCTCCTCCACCACCAACTGTCAGTGAGCAGTGCTGAGTAGCAGTCTGTGTATATTTTGTTTGTAATTGTTGCTTGCCGCCCACTTGACAATCCGCTCCGATAATCGCGCTAATTTCAAGATTTCCCAGCAGTAGACCGCCAAATGCAGTTCTTTTTTTCTGTTTTTGCTCTTGTGTTGATTTTTCCAAACAATAAGCGCGAATTGCGCAAATAGAACAGATTGCCAGCACGGCCGGCTAAATCTTTGGCATGAAGAACGAGAAACGAGAAACGAGAAAGGAGAACGAGAACGAGGCCTGTCAAGCTCGGTGCGAGCAGGAGTTCCCTGGAGGCAACTGCCACGCGCACTTGAACAGAGCCAGAGTCCCTACAATGGGCATCAGTGGCCATAATAATGAGTCGAGCACAACACACAAGAAAGCCGCCAGTACAAATTGTGACAGTTTTGCGTATGTATAAGTGTGTGTGTGTGTGTGTGTGTGTGTGTGTGAGTGTTGCTTTGTTTGAGCTTGCAACAATATCTGAATATCTGCGGTTGCAACTGGAGGGGGCACTGTGTGTCTATAGTTATTAGGCGTTTGGCAACAATGCATTTGCCTACTTGGAAAAGCACAATAAATAAACTTTTTTTTTTTTTGATGCAATTAGCTTTGGGTTTTCTTTTTTATATATTTTTAGCTGTTGTTGTTTAGCTTGAGGCAGGCATTCAAATGCCACACACATCAAGTGTTAAAAGTGGGGCCAGGAAAAGGAAGTTTAGCTAACTGCCTGCCACAAGTGTGTGAGCGCTGCGCCACTTAATTTAGATAATACGCTACTAAAAACACACACACACCACACACACTCGCACACAGTCGTCAACGGATGTGCAGTCGCTTCTATAACTAATTAGTTTTATATATTTTTCGTAGCCTATTTACAATTCAGATTTGTATGCACTTTTTTTTTGGACGTGGGCGGGGGGCGTTTCAGCTGCTTCTTCAGCCCATTTAAAAGCAGGCAAGCGTGCGTGAGTGTCTCTGTGTGTGTGTGTGCGAGTGTGTGTGTGTGTGTCTAGTTGAGGTTGCTGTTGCTGTTTTTGTTGTTGTTGTTGTTGTTGTTGTTGTGTGTCAAGTCTGCTTCTTTGCTACTTCTTTGCCTTTCTTCAGAAGTGCCATTCACTTATGGTATATGAATAGAGAATAAGTACATTAATAAGCTCACACATACTCACCCACACATATGCAGACATCTCTACCTCATACATTAATGAAGTAATTGGCAACACTTAATATACATGTACATATATATAATATATATATATACTGAAATATGTGTGTGTGTGTTTGTGTGTGGGTGTATGTATTTTTTTTTCTTTTTACATATATACGTATTTTGTGTGCTGTTGTTTGTTGCTGTTCATATTTCATAATATTTTCCATATGTATTTTTTTTTTTTTGTTTCAGCAAGATCTTTTCACGCGGCTGGCAGGCTGGCTGGGAGTGAAAGGGTCGGTGGAGGGGGTGCCTAAGCGCCAAAAGGACACTTAACCTCAAAAATGCTTGATGAAAAAAATGGAAAAAATAGAAAAAAGAAAGAAAAAAGAAAACACAGCGCATATGTGCGAAAAGTGTGTGTGTGTGTGTGTGTGTGTGTGTGGAGTGCCTTGCATATCCTTGAGCGCCTTTTGCCAGTTGAGAATAGTGAGGAGGAGGGCGAGTGTTGCTGCCATTATGCGCATCTCTCCAGGCGCGACTCTCAAGTAGCTTGCCCCACGAACAAAACGTGGCAGCCAAAGAAACGAGCTCCTCCTAACTGGCAGTCAGTCAAACAAACTAATTAGCCTGCCCCTAACTGTACTTGTGTGTGGGTGTTTGTGCAGGACATGCATGGGTCCTTTGGATGCTTTCTTTTCATTATTTGCATTTGCCATAAGAGTAACGGGCAGATAATGCAATTATATAAGTGCCATACAAACACAAAAGGCACTTTTGCTAATTAGCCAACACAAAGGCAAAAGAGTGGCAAGAAATGGCTTGAATGCTGTCCATTCAGTCCATCATACATGGCTCTGCAACACATCTACTTTTTATACATATATATTCATATATATTTTTTAATAATAAGCAGCCAGCCACAGCAGTTGCAACTTTCTTTCACACTTCGAGCATGTGAAAAGTGGCCAACATCCTTGGAACCCTCATCTCAACTCAGTTGGAGGCTGCCCCTTTTGCATTTTCTTAAGTGGCCACTACAAGCGGCATGCAACATGTTATTAGTAGTAAGCAGTCTAAGGTCTCTCTGTGTGTGTGTGTGTGTGTGTGAAACTCATAATGCTAAACTTCGCTAGTTAGAAAGCAATCCTTGAGTTGCAATATGAAAAAGATATACTCAAAATGAAACAAAATTGCATGAGATAAAAAATGCAAACAAGTTGCGTTTGAAGTAATTGAAAAATAACCGTTACATATTAAACAACCCCTAAGCGTTAAGGACTGTGAAACTGTGAAAAGGACCAAAAAAACATAAAGAAATCAACAAAAATATTCCCACCCATTTTAACCTCAGCAGTCGAAAGTTGAAGTCGCTCAAAGATACGCCAAAGAAATTCCCATGCAAAAGTCGCTTTTCATTCATAAGAAAAATGCGACACACAACCCCTTTTTGTGGAGCCGGGGCAGAGCCAACCCCTAAGAAGCAGTACAAAAGGTGCAAGAACCCAGAGAACAAATTCGGAAATTCCGACAAACAGCGAAGGGAAAAACCCAGAACGTGCTGCGATTTATGTGCGCAGGTAACAAATCTTAAGACGTTGCGCATGTCTTGAGACAAATCGGATAGAGGAGGGCAGGATTGGGTAGGGTAGGGCAGGGCAGGGTAGTTTAGTTGCTTAAGCACGAGAAGGGACAGCTGCTAAGCCAATGAATGTATGTATGTATTTGTGTGTGTGTGTTTTGTTAGGGGCTGCAAATCAAAATCCAGGTGAACTATTGTATTGTCGCGTGGATAGAGTGTTGCAGATGTGGCTCGCATTTGGCGCGAAAATCGAAGCGCAGTTCTTAACTGCAGGCAGCAACTGCAGAAGCCCGCATCGAACACGAGGAGCTGTCGCTTTGGCAGCTGTCGTTTATTGCTCTGATACATATATGTATTTTTTGGCAACTTCTCTCTTGCTCACAGCCTGACAGGCATATGCAAATTGCCAAATAATTTAAATATGTTTTTGTTTTTGTTTTTTGTTTTTTTTTTTTTTTTGGGTGGTGTTGGGGTTTTATGGGGATTTTAGCATTGCATGTGCGGATTTCTTGGAGTGCAAGTCAAAAGGGTTTTCGACAGTTGAATTGGAACTTTTTTTTATTGAAGTGTGCCTGACAGATATGCTGCTCGTCGTCGTTGTCATTGTTGTCTATCGCCATATATAGCTGTATAATACTAACCGAAAAAAAACCATAAATGAAATCATAAAAATGAATGCTGCTTGAAGAAGTTACATATAATAGAGTTACAAATATATATATATATATATATATATATATTCGGATTTTGGTGTTTGGAGGCGTGTGCAAAACTTACCGAAAATTCGAGAACCATTTCACCAATTGTGCTGTATTATTTTTGTTGAACTTGATGTCCGGGAAGTACATCTTGAGCACTGCTGAGCTTGGATAGCGGACCCAGAAGAACATCAGTTTCGCCTTGCGCAGGTGCATCGGTGTCAATGTTGAAGAGTGCAGAGGAGTCAAGGATTCGCAATGATTGCTACATTTTCATATATTTATGTATATATACATATCGTACAGATAGGGTATATCGTTATTATTATAGTCAATGCTGTTTTAGGCCCAAAGAAATTTCCATGTTCGTGCTCCAAGGGGTACCAAGGGGACCAGGCTTCGACTTCGAGATGGGGGCATGTCTAACGTTTGCTGTTGCACTTTCAAGTGTTGCAAAGGCAGCAATAAATGCCAATAATGAACGTCTAAGGGCGCCGAGTAGCGTAAGGGTTAGTTAGAGTAAGGGGCGGCTGTGGGCTGTGGGGTGTGGGGTGTGGGGTGCTGAGCTTGCCACTTGGCTTTGGCTGATTGAAAACACAACAGCGAGAATGAGAAAAGTGACAACGAGTGTTCTGCATCGATATTCGTATACACTATCCATGCAAAACTCTCA
>JAWNMT010000219.1:0-62558 GCA_035043795.1 Drosophila pullipes
CTACAATAACTTTTACCTCTTTCCTTACGCGTTTATCTTCAGGGTATTTCAAGCATTATTTGCATCTTTTGATAACATAATATCCTTAGCCTAAAAGGTATGTTGATAAGCCTTAGAATTAATCATTACTTTTCCTACACGTCAAAATTGGCGGCCTTTTACCATTACATCATAAAGCTGCCATTCGACTATTGTTGAAAAGATAATTCCGTATAAAAAGAATTGCATACCCTAAACCCATTATAATATTGAATATATATTGGGCTAAACTTAGTTTCCGATATATTATAAATATTTAATCAGCATCAAAAGCCGATTCAGTGTAGCAGTCTGTCTATGAACCAGCCGATATCAGGGGCTGGCATATAAGTACTCGTTTACCATATGCAGCTGAAGTTTATTTCTTTTTATCGATAACTACTACATAACAACTGTCTAGTCAAGCTGTTTCATTTATCTATATACCAAAAACAAACACACGAAATATAATAATCATCATACACTATGACAGAAAAAAAAAGATTAAAATAGGACTACTATTTCGAATAAATTCGGCCAGGTAGATCATTTGTATTTGTGTGGGTGTCCAATATTAAGTATTGCATCAGGATATCACACAAGAATTAATTCTTATTTTATAAAAAAGTTTTTTTATAACATTTACTTCATTAAAATACTATTTTATTAATAAATAATTATTTTTATTAATGTAGAAACAGAGCATTGCGATCTCTTTGTTCTATTGAGCCTCTCACTTGTAAATGAGTTAAAGCTCTTGATCAAGACCAATCATGTGCAGAAATGCAATGATTATAGTTGGTCTTGGAGTCCCCATTAGGTTAGTATCAGTATACAGATAATGAATTATCCGCTTAGTGCTATCACTTAGGGTGCAAGCCCCTAGCTAACAGAGCCTCAGCCTAATTATTGCCCGGCAATCTTGGAACAATGGTGGGTTTGGATGGGTTGATTTGATTGATATTCAGCCCTGATATTAATATATCGTGCGTATAAGAGTGCGTATAAGCAATTTTGTACATGAGGTAAATTGTCGTCAATACTTTATTGTTAATAGTTTAGTGAATCGAGCTCTACGAATGCGAGGTATATAGGTTTTCACGATTTATGGAGGGGTGTAAAGCTTTCTAGTTTCTACATTTGATGACTTTAGCTATAAAGCAGTGTGAGATTAAAGATTTCTTTTGCGCTTTATGAAATTACACTTTGATGTAATCGATTCCAACCCCCGCGGCCGTGGCTAGACAATCTTATCACTATGTACACGAATATATTTCAAGTTTGAAGTATTTCAAGGGCGTCAGAAAAACTACAGGCAGGTCTACAATTTTTTCTACTGGCATTCTAGCAAGTAATAGCTTTGACGCAGACTTGGTTGCCATTCAGTGTCCTCACCTCAAGAGGCATCCATTTTTCTTCGATGAACATCCCATGCAACTTGTTCCTCTCTAGGTTCGGGCGAAAATTCGATTAATGGTTCATTAAATGGAAAGCTGTCCTAAGTTTGTCCCGGTAGGACGGCGTAGTACTTGCAACTGAGCTGTCTTTGTGTTCAGAGGCCGCATACTAGGGAGAAGACAAAAAGCGTGTGCTTTACAGCGGGCGTTGTCAAAAATAAACACACAAAATCATTTTGTATGTCTTAGTGCTGAAAGCTCAAAATTCGCAAAATGCGTGTGTTATGCGAAACGTAAGCAAAATAGACGTCCGTTTACAAAATGAATAAAATATGTGTATATTGCAATACGGAGAATCCAATCGTCCAACTTATGTGAGATTACCAAAAAAAAAACGATCAAAAGATTTTGTTTACATTTCAATGTATTTTGGTTTCGTGTATGTACGATTGTGAATCTTTTGGGGTTTACAACTTTCATACTTTAATAACGCAGACAATTCATAATGAAAATAACCGGTAATTGTCTATATTGATTGATAAAAGAAGATTTAACAGCCACCCCACACAAGAATGGTGAGAAATTGATTGGCCACGACCCCTCTCAAAACCAATATTTTCTCATAGTCTTGTAGTTACCCAATTTTAAAGGCTCACTTATATTATATTAAAATAATATATTTTAAGATGATCGAGGTATGCCTACCACTTTCCGTTCCATTCCACCTCCGAAAGATGTTTATTTGTCAGCTTTTATCAGGTGCTATTACATTAGTATCATTGAGTGTTATGCGGTAGGCTATTTTAGGCTACAGTGGTTTCACTGATTTTATTTAAACACCTTGAAAATAAACCCATTTATATAGCCATTTTATATTTAAAGATAGAGAGACAAAATGTGAAAGGTGGATTCATAGGTACGTCATTCAAAGACCCACGCCGTCAGACAATTCGCGATAGACTATATATTTCACTGTTTTTCGTAAAAGACAGATGAGAACTTTAAATAATTATTCGTGTCTGAAAACCAAAAGCTTATTAACTTTCCTTGGTTGGATAACTGTAGACTACTTCTCAGTGTTGTCTTCCTTAATAATCATCTGTTATTAAATGGCGACATGGATTCCGTGTTTCTATTAAGTCGCCTTAACTTTTCTGTTTATTGTAGACCTAAAAGACCTCGACCGCTTCCTCTATGTTCAGGATAGTAGTATGGCTAATAATGTGCTTAATCCTTCAGTATAACATCGTAACGATCGGGTTCTTCTTGAACACCTTCGCAAGAAAATTTGCTGAGTCTGCTCTGGATATTGCCCAGCAGCACCGCTGCCGCAACACCGTGATCGGATAGTAAATCAAAGCAGTACTCCAGGTTGACGTTGACTCTTTTTGATTTCACGAGCAGGCAGGGGTCCGTCGGCGTGCGTCCGTCAGGCGGGGGTCCATCGGTGATTAGGTTGGTTGCAATCCCCATGCCTCCCCATGCCCATATGTGCATGCGCAATATTAGAAACACTTATTTTACGAAGGATATGAAATTCGACCGCTTACTATGACAGTACACGCTGAGAAAGTCCAAAATAGTTTTAAAATTAATAACTAGAATTTTGGCTGGTAAATATTATTTATATATGTGTTATTAATAGTGTTTTACACATTTCATGCAAGTCTTACAAACATTTTTATATTTATATATATGGTCGATGGCCTCTTTTGTACAAAATTTGTTAATATTTTCCCTCAATTACAATATATTTTTCTGATTTCTAGTAATAGGAGATGGTACGATCAAGATATGATTTAAGTTAAGAACATACGTTTTTGGAAATATTACAAATATTAAAACAAACCAACTATATGAAAATGATAATATAACGAAATATATAATTCAATTTCAATATTAAAAGTTGAATTGAATACACTGATTATTAAAAATTCAAATGATTAAAAATTAAAAAAAAACAATATTACTTAATAATTCATTGAAAAAATAATAATATTGTGAAATGATGGTAACTGAAGTGACTTTTAACAAAGTTACAATTTACTGAAAAGATTAGTTGAGCTGAAATTTGCCAGTATTGTCATCCTGTGAGATAGACGCAGAGTATTTCCATTTGATGAATGCCTAGCTAAAATGCACGATATATAACTCTTTATTTTCTATCAATTAAAATCATTTTATACTGTTAATTGGTTTCAAGTTTTTTAAAATATTAAAATGAACAAACAAAAATAGATTATATATCACAATAATAGCAAGAAACTTCAAGAAAACATGCAAAACAATTAATTGAGACTCAATGCAAATTTCGCGCAGCATCGGATACAATTGTAGTCACATTGCGTCGAATAATTGAATTATTGTTTAAAATAAAATTTGGCAAAAATCGTAAATAATTTCAGAAAATATTATTTGTTGCAAATACAGCAATCTGCAAAGTAACACACCTTTGTAGAAAAGCTTGCGCCTTGTTATTTTGGTAAGCCTTTGATATTGTAATAGCTGCGTTATTCCAGGGTGTAATAGACATCTACATTTACACAATACTTAATTGATTGGCACCGACACAATTTTGTTTTGTGTATGAAGCTACTGTACATATAATTTTTACTAATAATTTAAATATTTGTTCTATATTTATGCCTATTTATTTAAAAACAATTTTCTTCATATCGTCCGCTTTCTATGATGAAATGTATAAAATTGAGAAAGATCCGATAGCTTCGGTGTTCCGAAGGCTTATTACCCTTGCAGATATGTCATTGCAATTGCCCTAGAGCATATAATAGCGTACAAGTACAATCTGATTAAACCTCTAAATCCACAAATTGTGTTACCATTTTAATTTGTATGCTTACTCATCACTATTATTAAATATATATAAATATAAATAAACATACATATTAAATATCAAATAAATAAAAAAATCTTTTTTTAATTGTATCAATATAACTCTAAACGTTTTTCATTTATTTTTTTTTAACGTACTGTACTGATTATAATATGCAACATACAAGTGAGAATTTTGCAGTCGAGTGGAGCCAATTGCGGAATACTCTGTCCCCTCTATTTAAAACACTGTCATTAATGAACATTTTAAATTTGGTGACTATAGCTTTGAGACTGTGTGAATATAGGTATTTTTTTGTGAAGGTGTGAGTGTGTATCAATTGAATATGAAGTTCGCGGTAATATAATATAGTAATAAAACCTTTAAAGATTTGATGATTGATCGAAATCTTCGGAAAATATAAGAATTTCAGATTTTTGGGCGGATTGATCTTGGAGCGGGGAGGGTGAGTGTCGTCAGCAATCAATTCCCAAAATATCGTTAGAGTTTGAATTTGTATGACCAAGTTATAAGGTTCGCCAAGAGTCAAACTGATGATTAGCAACGACTACTTCGTGCCGAAAAATCTTCCAAAAAATATGTTTTCTAATATTTTGTTGAGTCGTTCCAATCGGACGAAATTACAAGACAAGTTGCTTCGAGTATATCACGGGCTTGCAGTGCTGAAATAAGAACAAATGTAAAAATTAGCAGCAGCATCTCACCTTAGTCGTTCTGCCGTCGACGACATCATAGTCATTTCGCATTTAGCTTCATCGCACGACGCTGGCGTGCTGCAAGCTTTAAAGCTGTGAATCCAGTTTGCAGCTTTATCGAAACTCTCCCGCGGAGCTGTCGCTGCTTTTCTCGGATTGAGCGCATTGCCGAGCATGAAATATTGGCTTAATCCTCAGCTTTCACAGTTCGGCTGCAGCCTGTGCGATCTTCATATGCCAAGAATAACTGCACTTCGTTGTCGATATTAGTTATTGGACTCAGCTTCATGGTGCTCCAACCTCTGCCGGAATTGTAGAATTTTTTACTTGCTTGGCTGGAGTATTTTTGTTGGCAGCTCCTCGGGACACAACTATCAGCAGGATGTGATCGGATGTGATATTAGCAATAAGCATATATATAATAAAGCAGAGCGGTGTACGCAGCAAAGTTATTTATTGTCGGCAGACACTTGCAAGTAATACGTTGTGTTACCCATAGCATCAATTTTATGACGTTGGTTGATCAACTCGATCTTGATGGCGTTGTTTGCCAGAATTTTGTAATTATTTCATTCGCCATTTTGGCATTATATGTTGCTTTAGACAAACCTGTGGGATATTTGTGTAGTTGTCACTAAACTGCCACTATCCATTGCATTGGAGACAGAAGGGCTGGAGCACAGAAGGGCTGGAGCACACTCGCTTGGCAGGGGTGGCCGGCTCATTTTATCGCAGTATGTTTTTTTCTGGGCAACATCTTCCTTGCCGATTGACATCATCTGGAATTATTGTGCTACCAGAGTATTCCGCAGTGGGTTACGTCTGATTGCAACGTTCTTACTTATTTTATTTATAGCAAAGTGCAGGTTGCAGCGCTTTTGGCAGGTCTGCCTAGCCAAAGGAGGGAAGCACACAGAGGTAGTAACTGACGTATAATCAGTAATTGCGTGGGTCTCGTTGTTTACTTCACTCATTTCGGTACGGAAGCGAACACACTCTAATAGACCGCTGACAGCGAGCAACCTTCATTGAGAGCACTCTGTGCTAAGACAACCAAACCACTTTAAATGCTCGGAAGGTATTGAGCAACATATTTTGGGCAGATCACGCAACACGTACACATGAGCTATAAATGTTCAGCCGGACGTTGAAGGAAACGTGGATAGGATGAGTCAAAACAACAGAAGCTCGATCTCGATCCACGCGTTGATTTTACAGAGCAAAAGAAAAGTCAAAGGTGATTGAGATTGTGAGATTATTGCTTTTTAGCACAGCAAATAGCCTGCAATGCAAATTTCAGTTTACCCACAGATTTGTAATATCGACAGTTATCATACCGTTCTTTTGCTGAGTTTCCAAAAGATTAGGCAATAAATAAAGCACTTAGCGCAATACGCAGCCGAAATAGCCGGTTAATTAAAAATAAAAAGGATTATCGTGTACATTTTTGTTTCTTTCCACAAGCAGTCAACTTCTTTAAAACCAAGAAACCTATGTCAGAGAAAGTTTTCCCTAATTCTAAAGGCATCTTTAAAAGCTAATAAAAACACACAAATTTTGAATAATTTTATAAGCGGAGCCATTACTTCAACTTTTAAATTATATTTATTTTATAAATAAAAAGTGATATTTTTGAAAAAATTAATTTATGAGAAAAAAACGTGCTGTGTGTCTGCTATTTTGCAAAGTGTACTTTTTTTATTGGGGCTACAAAAATGTTGAAGTCTCATGAATTTTATTCTAATAATTTGCTACTAAAAAAATCAATCTATCATTAAAATGTATTTATATATTTAATTATTTATTTTTACTCGATGTGTACCCAACGCAGATAAGTTCAAAAAGGTTGATTATCAATCAAAAACATATTTTATAAGAACTGAGAGATCTTTAATAATGGAAAAATATAAATAAGTAATTTAAATTTGCCTTTTTGTATTCATTTTTGTACCGATTCTCATACTATACCAGGTAATCGTTTAGCGATGAGATAAATAACAGTAAAAAACATTCGATGTCAGCACATCAATTTTGCAAGTTTTCGACAATGTTCACCGTTTAAATTACTTATTTATATTTTTCCATTATTAAAGATCTCTCAGTTCTTATAAAATATGTTTTTGATTGATAATCAACCTTTTTGAACTTATCTGCGTTGGGTACACATCGAGTAAAAATAAATAATTAAATATATAAATACATTTTAATGATAGATTGATTTTTTTAGTAGCAAATTATTAGAATAAAATTCATGAGACTTCAACATTTTTGTAGCCCCAATAAAAAAAGTACACTTTGCAAAATAGCAGACACACAGCACGTTTTTTTCTCATAAATTAATTTTTTCAAAAATATCACTTTTTATTTATAAAATAAATATAATTTAAAAGTTGAAGTAATGGCTCCGCTTATAAAATTATTCAAAATTTGTGTGTTTTTATTAGCTTTTAAAGATGCCTTTAGAATTAGGGAAAACTTTCTCTGACATAGGTTTCTTGGTTTTAAAGAAGTTGACTGCTTGTGGAAAGAAACAAAAATGTACACGACAATCCTTTTTATTTTTAATTAACCGGCTATTTCGGCTGCGTATTGCGCTAAGTGCTTTATTTATTGCTTAATCTTTTGGAAACTCAGCAAAAGAACGGTATGATAACTGTCGATATTACAAATCTGTGGGTAAACTGAAATTTGCATTGCAGGCTATTTGCTGTGCTAAAAAGCAATAATCTCACAATCTCAATCACCTTTGACTTTTCTTTTGCTCTGTAAAATCAACGCGTGGATCGAGATCGAGCTTCTGTTGTTTTGACTCATCCTATCCACGTTTCCTTCAACGTCCGGCTGAACATTTATAGCTCATGTGTACGTGTTGCGTGATCTGCCCAAAATATGTTGCTCAATACCTTCCGAGCATTTAAAGTGGTTTGGTTGTCTTAGCACAGAGTGCTCTCAATGAAGGTTGCTCGCTGTCAGCGGTCTATTAGAGTGTGTTCGCTTCCGTACCGAAATGAGTGAAGTAAACAACGAGACCCACGCAATTACTGATTATACGTCAGTTACTACCTCTGTGTGCTTCCCTCCTTTGGCTAGGCAGACCTGCCAAAAGCGCTGCAACCTGCACTTTGCTATAAATAAAATAAGTAAGAACGTTGCAATCAGACGTAACCCACTGCGGAATACTCTGGTAGCACAATAATTCCAGATGATATCAATCGGCAAGGAAGATGTTGCCCAAAAAAAAACATACTGCGATAAAATGAGCCGGCCACACTTAAGAAGCGAGTGTGCTCCAGCCCTTCTGTGCTCCAGCCCTTCTGTCTCCAATGCAATGGATAGTAACAGTTTAGTGACAACTACACAAATATCCCACAGGTTTGTCTAAAGCAACATATAATGCCAAAATGGCGAATGAAATAATTACAAAATTCTGGCAAACAACGCCATCAAGATCGAGTTGATCAACCAACGTCATAAAATTGATGCTATGGGTAACACAACGTATTACTTGCAAGTGTCTGCCGACAATAAATAACTTTGCTGCGTACACCGCTCTGCTTTATTATATATATGCTTATTGCTAATATCACATCCGATCACATCCTGCTGATAGTTGTGTCCCGAGGAGCTGCCAACAAAAATACTCCAGCCAAGCAAGTAAAAAATTCTACAATTCCGGCAGAGGTTGGAGCACCATGAAGCTGAGTCCAATAACTAATATCGACAACGAAGTGCAGTTATTCTTGGCATATGAAGATCGCACAGGCTGCAGCCGAACTGTGAAAGCTGAGGATTAAGCCAATATTTCATGCTCGGCAATGCGCTCAATCCGAGAAAAGCAGCGACAGCTCCTCAGGAGAGTTTCGATAAAGCTGCAAACTGGTTCACAGCTTTAAAGCTTGCAACACCCAGCGTCGTACGTGAAGCTAAATGCGAAATGACTATGATGTCGTCGACGGCAGAACTTCTAAGGTGAGATGCTGCTGCTAATTTTTACATTGTTCTTATTCAGCACTACAAACCCGTGATAACTCGAGCAACTTGTCTTGTAATTTCGTCCGATTAGATTGCTCAACAAAATATTAGAAAATATATTTTTTGGAAGATTTTCGGCACGAAATAGTCATTGCTAATCATCAGTTTGACTCTTGGCGAACCTTATAACTTGGTCATACAAATTTAAACTCTAACAATATTTTAAGAATTGATTGCTGACGACACTCACCCTCCCCGCTCCAAGTCAATCCGCCCAAAAATCTGAAATTCTTATATTTTCCAAAGATTTCGATCAATCATCAAATCTTTAAGGTTTTATTACTATATTATATTACCGCGAACTTCATATTCAATTGATACACACTCACACCTTCACAAAAAAATACCTATATTCACACAGTCTCAAAGCTATAGTCACCAAATTTAAAATGTTCATTAATGACAGTGTTTTAAATAGAGGGGACAGAGTATTCCGCAATTGGCTCCACTCGACTGCAAAATTCTCACTTGTATGTTGCATATTATAATCAGTACAGTACGTTAAAAAAAAATAAATGAAAAACGTTTAGAGTTATATTGATACAATTAAAAAAAGATTTTTTTATTTATTTGATATTTAATATGTATGTTTATTTATATTTATATATATTTAATAATAGTGATGAGTAAGCATACAAATTAAAATGGTAACACAATTTGTGGATTTAGAGGTTTAATCAGATTGTACTTGTACGCTATTATATGCTCTAGGGCAATTGCAATGACATATCTGCAAGGGTAATAAGCCTTCGGAACACCGAAGCTATCGGATCTTTCTCAATTTTATACATTTCATCATAGAAAGCGGACGATATGAAGAAAATTGTTTTTAAATAAAATGGGTATAATATCGAAACAAATATTTAAATTATTGAAATGTTTATTTTAAAGATTATATGTACAATAGGCTTCGTACACACAAAGTAAAATTATTAATATTCAGTTGCTAATCAATTAAAATATTGTGTAAAAGTGTAAATGTAATACAATACACCCTGGAATAACACAGCTATTTTAATATCAAAACACAAAAATAACAAAACAAAGCTTTTCTACAAAAAAAGGTGTGTTACTTTACAGATTACTTTATTAATTTATAACAAATAATATTTCTGAAATTATTCTTACGATTTTTGCTTAATTTTAATTTTAAATAACTTAATTCAATTATTATTTTTAAATAACTTAATTCAATTAACATCAATCCACTTTGCGCAGGAAACCGTGCAGGTCGCAATTAATTGTTTACCGTGTTATTTGAGGGTTTTTGTGCTTATTTATTGTGATGCCATAAATACTAATTTTTTGGTTTACGATTGAAATAATGTTTTAAAAAACTTAAATTACAATTATACAATAAAAATGATTTTTGGTGATAGAAAATAAAAAAGTTATATAGATCGTGCGACATTTTTAACAAACCTACCTTGAACCCATCATAAGTCCAACTGCCAAATTTTAGAACACATGTCTGTTCATCAAATGGGAAATACTCTACGTCTATCTCACAGGATGACTTGTATATAGCTGGCGGTTTCCATTCAACTAATCCTTCAGAGTAAATTGTAGCTTTTGTTGCAAGGGTCACTTCGAAGTTACCATCGGCACTACACAATATTATTATTTTTTTTTTCAATAGTTATTCGTAAAAATAATGTGTTTTTTTTTTTAATTTTTAATCATTTGAGATTTTTTTAATAATCAGTGTGACAATTAACTTTAATATTTAAAGGTGGATTGTATGTTTGGATTGTGTTCATCATTTTCATATAGTAGGTTTGTTTTAATATTTGTAATATTTCCAAAAACGTATGTTCTTAACTTAAATTATATCTTATCGTACCATCTCTATTACTAGAAATCAGAAAAATATATTGTAATTGAGGGAAAATATTAACAAATTTTGTACAAAAGAGGCCATCGACCATATATATAAATATAAAAATGTTTGTAAGACTTGCATGAAATGTGTAAAACACTATTAATAACACATATATAAATAATATTTACCAGCCAAAATTCTAGTTATTAATTTTAAAACTATTTTGGACTTTCTCAGCGTGTACTGTCATAGTAAGCGGTCGAATTTCATATCCTTCGTAAAATAAGTGTTTCTAATATTGCGCATGCACATATGGGCATGGGGAGGCATGGGGATTGCAACCAACCTAATCACCGATGGACCCCCGCCTGACGGACGCACGCCGACGGACCCCTGCCTGCTCGTGAAATCAAAAAGAGTCAACGTCAACCTGGAGTACTGCTTTGATTTACTATCCGATCACGGTGTTGCGGCAGCGGTGCTGCTGGGCAATATCCTGAGCAGACTCAGCAAATTTTCTTGCGAAGGTGTTCAAGAAGAACCCGATCGTTACGATGTTATACTGAAGGATTAAGCACATTATTAGCCATACTACTATCCTGAACATAGAGGAAGCGGTCGAGGTCTTTTAGGTCTACAATAAACAGAAAAGTTAAGGCGACTTAATAGAAACACGGAATCCATGTCGCCATTTAATAACAGATGATTATTAAGGAAGACAACACTGAGAAGTAGTCTACAGTTATCCAACCAAGGAAAGTTAATAAGCTTGTGGTTTTCAGACACGAATAATTATTTAAAGTTCTCATCTGTCTTTTACGAAAAACAGTGAAATATATAGTCTATCGCGAATTGTCTGACGGCGTGGGTCTTTGAATGACGTACCTATGAATCCACCTTTCACATTTTGTCTCTCTATCTTTAAATATAAAATGGCTATATAAATGGGTTTATTTTCAAGGTGTTTAAATAAAATCAGTGAAACCACTGTAGCCTAAAATAGCCTACCGCATAACACTCAATGATACTAATGTAATAGCACCTGATAAAAGCTGACAAATAAACATCTTTCGGAGGTGGAATGGAACGGAAAGTGGTAGGCATACCTCGATCATCTTAAAATATATTATTTTAATATAATATAAGTGAGCCTTTAAAATTGGGTAACTACAAGACTATGAGAAAATATTGGTTTTGAGAGGGGTCGTGGCCAATCAATTTCTCACCATTCTTGTGTGGGGTGGCTGTTAAATCTTCTTTTATCAATCAATATAGACAATTACCGGTTATTTTCATGATGAATTGTCTGCGTTATTAAAGTATGAAAGTTGTAAACCCCAAAAGATTCACAATCGTACATACACGAAACCAAAATACATTGAAATGTAAACAAAATCTTTTGATCGTTTTTTTTTTGTAATCTCACATAAGTTGGACGATTGGATTCTCCGAATTGCAATATACACATATTTTATTCATTTTGTAAACGGACGTCTATTTTGCTTACGTTTCGCATAACACACGCATTTTGCGAATTTTGAGCTTTCAGCACTAAGACATACAAAATGATTTTGTGTGTTTATTTTTGACAACGCCCGCTGTAAAGCACACGCTTTTTGTCTTCTCCCTAGTATGCGGCCTCTGAACACAAAGACAGCTCAGTTGCAAGTACTACGCCGTCCTACCGGGACAAACTTAGGACAGCTTTCCATTTAATGAACCATTAATCGAATTTTCGCCCGAACCTAGAGAGGAACAAGTTGCATGGGATGTTCATCGAAGAAAAATGGATGCCTCTTGAGGTGAGGACACTGAATGGCAACCAAGTCTGCGTCAAAGCTATTACTTGCTAGAATGCCAGTAGAAAAAATTGTAGACCTGCCTGTAGTTTTTCTGACGCACTTGAAATACTTCAAACTTGAAATATATTCGTGTACATAGTGATAAGATTGTCTAGCCACGGCCGCGGGGGTTGGAATCGATTACATCAAAGTGTAATTTCATAAAGCGCAAAAGAAATCTTTAATCTCACACTGCTTTATAGCTAAAGTCATCAAATGTAGAAACTAGAAAGCTTTACACCCCTCCATAAATCGTGAAAACCTATATACCTCGCATTCGTAGAGCTCGATTCACTAAACTATTAACAATAAAGTATTGACGACAATTTACCTCATGTACAAAATTGCTTATACGCACTCTTATACGCACGATATATTAATATCAGGGCTGAATATCAATCAAATCAACCCATCCAAACCCACCATTGTTCCAAGATTGCCGGGCAATAATTAGGCTGAGGCTCTGTTAGCTAGGGGCTTGCACCCTAAGTGATAGCACTAAGCGGATAATTCATTATCTGTATACTGATACTAACCTAATGGGGACTCCAAGACCAACTATAATCATTGCATTTCTGCACATGATTGGTCTTGATCAAGAGCTTTAACTCATTTACAAGTGAGAGGCTCAATAGAACAAAGAGATCGCAATGCTCTGTTTCTACATTAATAAAAATAATTATTTATTAATAAAATAGTATTTTAATGAAGTAAATGTTATAAAAAAACTTTTTTATAAAATAAGAATTAATTCTTGTGTGATATCCTGATGCAATACTTAATATTGGACACCCACACAAATACAAATGATCTACCTGGCCGAATTTATTCGAAATAGTAGTCCTATTTTAATCTTTTTTTTTCTGTCATAGTGTATGATGATTATTATATTTCGTGTGTTTGTTTTTGGTATATAGATAAATGAAACAGCTTGACTAGACAGTTGTTATGTAGTAGTTATCGATAAAAAGAAATAAACTTCAGCTGCATATGGTAAACGAGTACTTATATGCCAGCCCCTGATATCGGCTGGTTCATAGACAGACTGCTACACTGAATCGGCTTTTGATGCTGATTAAATATTTATAATATATCGGAAACTAAGTTTAGCCCAATATATATTCAATATTATAATGGGTTTAGGGTATGCAATTCTTTTTATACGGAATTATCTTTTCAACAATAGTCGAATGGCAGCTTTATGATGTAATGGTAAAAGGCCGCCAATTTTGACGTGTAGGAAAAGTAATGATTAATTCTAAGGCTTATCAACATACCTTTTAGGCTAAGGATATTATGTTATCAAAAGATGCAAATAATGCTTGAAATACCCTGAAGATAAACGCGTAAGGAAAGAGGTAAAAGTTATTGTAGCTTACACTTTCTAAAGGGTCAACTCCTATTGGACAATCTGATATTTTTCTTTACTGAAAAGAACAGAACAGCTTTTTATGATCCGCGAACAGTCCATAATAATTTTTCAATGTACTCATTTTTATTTATTTCTCAGAAAAAACTTTTTATTTCTTCAGTTTTATTTTGTTCTCAGAAAATAAAAGCTATTTAACGAGTTTTATTTTATGATCGAAATAATAGTTAACAGTTCTTGAAAATATTATATATAAAATATATCATGGTAATAAAAATACAAAAAAAAAAAGTTTTAAATATAACACTCGAAAATATACTACAAAATTTGATACACAAAATATTCAAGATCAAATTTAAAAAGTAAATTTTAGTATTTTTAATCAGTTGGTATTTTAGTAAGCTTGGTATTTGATTTAATTGATTTAATTTTGTTGCATATAGTATTAGTATTCAGTATCCATAATTGAAAATAAATTTAAAATTTTGGTGCCAATCGCGAAACCACATATCTCTTTAAAATTGCAAAGATAAAGTCACAACATTTAGTTAGCATCTTGTTGTCGTCATGCTTTAAAGATCGGCACCGGTCACACCCACCACGCCACCCCACAAGAAGGTTTTTTGCCATCTGTGCTGAGCTGGTACAACACTGGTATCAGAGTATTCGCAACAAGTTTTATAAATAAATATAATTAATTAAAAACGAATTGATCGAATAACTTGTATATACCCGATGAAAATAATATTTATTTTGTGACCCATAAATAATACTCAGGAAATATATTTTATATTCTAAACAATAAACAAAACAAACATTTTATTGAGCTTTGTATAAAAATGTAATTGATAAAAGTTAGGGTAGTAAAGAATTTGTCCTGTCAGGATGGAAGTGGTAATTTCACTTCATTTTTTTTAATTTAATAAATAATAATTATTTTTTTATTTTCCAAAGGACCGGAAAACAAATACATTATTTGTTCCTATATGGTGTAATTAAATTAACCCTATCTTCTCAATCTTTACTTCTCACATTCTTAGGGCTTAAGATTTAAAGAGAACAAATAGGTAATTGTCACGTTTAAAAAAAAAGCTGTACCTTACTGTTAAAGTAAAGAAACATTGTGCCTAAATCAAAACATATAAATACTTATATTGTAGCTTCGTACAATGCAGATGTATAGTAAATGAACTTTATAAATGCTATTCTTACGACGTTCCAACCTCTGTGTCCTGTAATTAAGTAGCGTAACTCCTTTGTTTTGGTCAGCTAGATAGCTTAGACGAAAGCTAACTAGTTTATATGAAGTACATATCCAACAGCCGTTCATTTATAATAACCGATGTTGAAACAGCTAATTCGTTACTTACTTATTATAAAGCACAATATCCGGCCTCCAAATGTGATCAGAAGGAACGTGTAACATATGAACACCTCCATATTCTTTGGGTTCCCATCGTAATTTGTAGTCATACCAAGACTATAAGAACAAAAAAGAAAATATTTATGTTATGTTCAGTTGCTAATATTTAAAACAAAATAAAATTAAAAGCAGTGTATAAAACTCTGATTGTTAATTATCAGGACTAGGTTAGTTCATATGAATGCCTATTTATAATGAAGTTTTTTTGATCAGTAAAAACCATACATAAAGCAAGTAGCATATGGGCGTAACCATAGAGTGTGTATGTAATGAACATTTGCACAAGCCTGAGCGGGAAATTGCCGAAAAATTGGGCATGTTTAAAAACTCGAAAGAGTTTATGGAACAGTTAAGCTCTCCCAATTGCTGTGGGGCATGTTCTCATAAAGACACCTCCAAATAGTAACTTTTTCTAACAATAAATTCACCTACGTCGAGGTAGCGGATATGATGGCGATATGAAAGTTTTTCGAACTTAACCTTTGGTAAGATAATACTAACTGACAGTCTGGATGACTTCAGCTTTCATTGTAAATATTTAAATTACCTTTTACCGCAGCAAGTATCAAAAAGTTGCTTCCCAGTTTATTAAACTGTTAGTCATGTTATTTACATGCCAACGACTCACGTTTGCATATGCATATTATTGATATACTGCACAAATTTCATCAAGATCGCATTGGAAGCACCCAGTTATAGTCCAAATATATTATCATATTGATATCATTTCTCTCTGCAGGCACAAGTACTTTCTGTATACAAAGCATGCATATTCCAAGCAGAAGTCACAAATCCGAAACTAATCCCCTTCGTGGGTGTCGGCCAGGAAACAAGACCCCAACTTTCTCGTGCACAGGAAAGCTTGGATAAGAATGGTGCTAACAGCAGCGTTAGCAGCAGGTTGGTGGACTGCCTCTTAGAGGAGGAAACTTTCCTCAAATCCGCTTGAGTAAACACACTAGAATTGGGCTGAATTTAGTTTCAGCAGAAACCATATGGAATGGGAAAACAATGTTACCAACTCCAAGGAAAGTAAAATACACTAGAGAAATCCTAGATGAGAGACCCAACTGTTGGCGGTGCACAGACAAAAAGCTTATGTTCCAAACTTGAGGTCCCTGGCACTTATAGACTTCGAGATCTGTGTGGGGTCGGAGATGCTTTATTCAATTCTTCCATTCTTTTCCATTATATTTTCAATGTTCAACGTTTTTAAAAATATAAAATGGGCAGACAGGTAGTCGGACATAACTAGAGCGACACGATTGTTGAAGCTTTTAAGACCATAATGTGATATACCTCCCAACAATCTGCATTCTTGAAAACTTCCCCTTAAATCAGTAGTGTGAATCAAATCTGTCAGCTGAGCTTTCGCTGTATTAACATATTGAACACAAATTCATTGCAACTGACTGAGGAATAACAGCATAATAACAGCATAATAAGATCTGCTATCAGGTAGAGAAGAGACTTCCTGTGGGTCTGACGGCTGATGCGTTTGTTGATGGGCAGTGGTAATAGTACCTTTTAAACTTAGACGATTTGTGGGACGGGGAAATTTGGAGCATGGACTGTAAATGTCTAGTAATCCACAAAAAATACTAGTAATCATTCATCTAAGATTGATAGCACTGGCTTACAAATTATGAGATTTTACGCTTTACAGAAGCAGTTGTGCCTGGAATACTTATTTTTGAAGTTTCCTGGAAGTTAATAATATTAATCCACATTTCAAATTAGCAATTCAATCGAACGAGCTTTTCACAAAAAACAAATGCATCCTGATTAAAATATTATTGGACAGGGCAATAATGGTAGTCCCATTAACATCTAAGTTTAGTTATGCTTAGTAATAAGTTTTTTTGTGTATATTTATAAAAATTATCATATTAAATTTGTACCATGTAAATTATTTTATATGCACTAATGAAAAAAGAACAAAGAATAAAAAGATTTTATTATCATGTTGTTACCTGTTCAACCCATAAATTTGTAGTCATAATCTGGTTTTTAAGATTCTGGAATTTAAAAGAAAATGCTATGTTAAAAGGCAAAGTAATTAATATGTATAGAAAATTAATGTATTAGTTTAAGGAAATGATTCATGTAAGCGAATGCAGATACATTTTATTTGACCAATTAAAAATTAAGATCGTTGCAGTCGAAATAATGTTAGTGTGCAATTAATATCTTAACAGTTAAGAACATATGTGGGACTAAGGTCTAGTGCTTGCAAAATAAGAACTAGTCAGACATTAGTATTATTTAAGTTACTGGAAAATGTGATTTAGATACGAAATCGATATACAATATGTGTGTATCTAATATGGCGTACATCTCTATGACTACCCCAATCCTACATCTCGGTCATCCTACTATGTATTCGCCATTGTCTTATGCATGTTCGTATGAGAGACCACTACCCCAGTCGCGTACAATCGAATCGTTCTTTCCGTTTATTTTCCCGTTTGTCTTGATTCTTCTTTTCCTGTTATTTTTATCATTCTTCTTCCGATAAGATTGTATACAGTGCTGTTTTCGATTCTGGCTAGTATAATTATATCATGTTTTGATCTTCCTTCCGGCTTGACAATGCCTTTTCTGCAATTTGCTTCCAGCTTAGTCCTTTATCTGATATCAATTGCATGTTTCTTTCCTCCAGCCCACTATCCTTAAAAGTAAATAAAGTCGATTAGCCTATGAGCTTTACATCTGTAGTCTACGCGTTTCGGTGAAAGCTATTCTTTTCCGTCAATGACAGACACGTCCACATGACAAATGAAATTTGCTCGCTCAAGTCTGCAGAATTTGTGGCTAATCGCGCTTGCAGTCAGCTACACTGATTGCCTCCAGTTTAGGTAGTAGGTAGATATCGCCTTGGATCTCACTAATCTGTTTCTGCAGATCAATATCTCATTTCACGCAGTGTCCTGATATGTGACCAGAATTGTGGCACTTACAGCATTGCTTTCCACCTCCCCTATTTCAGCACTTATCTGAAGTGTGCCCCTCTGCGCCGTGAGTCCTTGTAACACTTATTTTCGTTTTTCTCTCGCCATTGGTTTATTCACTTCCCACCACAGATGCAATTTCTTAAAATTCTCTGACCCATTGTTAGAGTAGTATCACCACTTAAAGGTATTCTTATCGTCCATGTCTCGATAACCGAAAATATATGTTGAATTTGTTCATGATTAATTCAGATTCCCGATACTGCATCGGATAAGCCACAACACTCTCCTGTATCTTGTCGTTCCTCAAATTGCGAAGAATATATATTCAACGTTTTTTTTATTTTTTTTTTTAAGTTGAGTGATAAATGAATAAGTTGAGTGAAGAATGAACTCAAGCGCCAAACATCGGCCGAAACGAGAGAGTAGTTTTGAATATGCATTATCTTTATCGCTAGAACTAGCCTTTACATATCTCTTTCTTTTATTCCAAGCTTTCTCACAGAGCAATAAAATTCTAATTACAAAATTGGTTTAACATTTCTCTTACTTTTTTATTTGCCCGCACATAAAGATCTGCGTCTCCTTTAGCTTCCCTATTTGAGTATCGAATTCAACGTGGAAGCGTGGAGCCTGGAATGCAAAGAATGTTCCCCAAGGCTCAGCTCAGCTTATATGACATCGGCGTTTAATAGCATGTAAACGAGCATCACTATCACGGAGGTAGCACCAACAAACGCGATGATTCTACTTTTGATTTAGTTTGTAATGAGGGTTACCAACATTCGGCATTAAAAATCGTCAAAGATACACAACCTTACGCCTGCTTCTTTTACATTCCTGAATAGTATCGCTTTTTAATAGGTCTTAGAAAAATTTTCCTTCTCCGTTCAAAACTAAATCCAATAAAATTACGAACCAAAAAAAAACAGTATTCTACCAAAGTCTCCCCGAAAAATTTAAGAAGATTTAAAACTCCCAAGCAGAACTGATTAACAGTTCCTTCAGAATTTCAAAATAATCCCTTCAATGTTTCCGCCCTCAAAATTGGAATCACTAAATAGGACTAGAGACCACAAAGTAAGTGTAAGGTATGGTATATTTGAATTTAAATTATCACTACAGACTCCCTAATAATTGTGGTATTCCAAGCAGGAGTATCAGCGATCAGGGAGTCACTTCCACTATTACTAACCATTGAATTCAGACAGTAAATCTGTATTTGGTCGGGTTTTTGCCGCTAGAAAACGACTATCAGTAAATTTGGCGTTTAATGTGGCCTTGCCGTTCGAAAAAACGTTTCAAACAGTTATAAAAGCCGAGTAGGAGCAACTGCACTGCAGTGTTTCGAGCTACACTCAACCAGACTATGTTGCCATGAGAAAGAAGAGGAATCGAATCATTACTTTCTCTGTCATTGTGCGGTCCATAACAAATGAAAACAAAAATGTATTGGGTTTGCCCTCGCAAAGTAATCTATAGTTACGGGAATAAATCAGAAAATGATGTAGTCCATGCGGTATGCACAAACTAATTGTAAAGCAATTCAACTGACCAATTTTCGTTGCTATGTCGGAGAAAATGTGTTGTAATGCGGGTAAAGCTAAATAGTTGTAGTTATCGTAAAAAGGGTCGGGTGTGCTAACCATCGTTGTGTATTAATCAGTTAATAAGCGATCCCTGCAAAGGTGTTGAATGAATGAACAAACAGCATGATCGTTTTTAGAGTATAGGCAAAAAAAATCGAATGTAATCGATTCGTGAAATCATTGCACCTATGCCAGTCCTGTTGCAAAGTTCGCTTGTTGAGTGCTATCTGCTAAATTTAGCGGTTTGTTTTGCTGTTTCATGTGGCAAGTATGCATGACTGTTGTGAATTTTATGGCCGGTGCTTCGCTAAGTTACTCGACTAATATAATGCACGTGCCAATGAACTCTTTGAAGATATAAGCCAGTTTGTTCATTTGTTGTGCCAGTGGAGAAGCTCAAGCGCATGCAGCTCTTAAAGCATGTGGAAGTCTACTGACTGCTACAGTCGATCGCATAGGATAATGTATATTTGTTGGGTCTGATGCCAGCATGTGGGCCTACCCAAAAATATCAGAGTACAGGTGGTGCGCTTAATGATAGCTTGCTTACCTTTTGAATTTGAAAGGCGAGACCCCCAGAGCATTGCTTGACGTTGTAATCACCTGTTGCAATAAATCAATCCCTTGAAGAGTCGTCAAAATTCAAGAAATGATTTTTAGAGATTACCATGATTACTTTGAATCTGGAAAATATTTCCAGTAAAGTTGCGTTGAACTAGCCTTTTTCCTGTTTTAGCCTGATTTTGTTAGTATTGCTTATGCTTATATACATATACGCTTATATACTTATACATATACGAATATACGGAAAACATTCGAATTTTCCTTTTTTCGAGAATAAATTGCTCTTTACACCGAAATTCCAACTGCTTATTGTGCCTCCAAAACCAGTCCCTAGCCTTGGTTGTAACAAGGATATACAAATGTTCACATAAGGCGATAAAATCTCGTTCGATCGTCTCATCTGTCAGTGCTTTAATGCGATATTAAAATTTATACATCGAAATGTAAATTCCTCATTTGCATTACATTACCGCCGTTATTCTCACGAAAATAAGCTTTAGTGAAAGATGGAGGTCTACGAAGCCAGACATTAGGTTGCTATTAAGATCTCTATTCTGATTTCTATATACAATATCGATAGAATTTCTCAGACATGGAAAATATAACCTCTATATATTCGAGTTCACATCTGCATAGCCCAGCAAGTTATTGAAGACAAGGAAACTGTTCACGTCGATTGCATAGGAGAGTAGTAATGTAGTAAGCTGGCTCCATAACTTGAAGCTATTTAGAAGAATTGAATCTCACCTGATGACACGAACGAAAAGTAAAAATTGTGATTTTCTTGTTGTTGTTATTGTAGTTTGGTGCGAATTTCTATTCCGCGAGTAAGCGATTTTGACAATTAGAGAGAGAGAGAGTGCTTTATTCATGTTTGTAGTATTGCATGTTTTATTTTATTATCCATTGAAAAAAGTATTCATTAAGCTCTTGCCGTTTTATAACAGATTCCCATTGCCCTTGATTTCACGCTCAACCATTGCTATTGGTCCTTCATTATGTCATTATATATTCGAACTAACCGCAATATATAGGACCAACACGCTTAATTTTTACTTATCGCTTTCTGGCGATACTAAGAACCTTTGGAAGTCGGGACTGCAACGGTATCACCTCTTAAATAAAATACAATCTGTAGATCGAATACTCACTACGTCAATAAGTTGCGAAAGTTTCAGCTTAATGCACACTTTGAGTACATCTGTAGTATTAACAACTGGGCGGACTAGTTTGTTGTAGTTACTCAGAAGATCATCGTACAGTCGCTTAGCATCCGGATTGCCAGCAACTGCGCCGTGTACCATCAAAGCTGATAGTATCCAAGCTTTTATGCTTTCTTGAGATGTTAACTTCATTGCAGGCGCTCATAAAATGGGCTTCAGATTTCTTTATATATTTTTATTTTCACCTATAAAGTATACAAATTTTAATATTTATTAATAAGAATCACAAAGTAAGTTTGTTTAAAAACAAGTGTATATTGTTTAATGCATTCAAATTATGAAACAAGAACATTCACATGAGGGATTATTGGCGGAGATGGTGCCCGATCTTAACTATCAATCGACAATTTATATTGTTAAGCCTCAGCCTTTTTCAAAGTAGTAAAATAAATTGAAATAGTTTTATTTTATTATCCAGCAGAACACTAGTGCTGCGTCAGACTGTACAGGCAATTGACAATTAACGTAGATAATATAAGTAAGCACGGAAATTCGGAAATGTTGTTCCTACTGTTGTAGGACCAACTTTGGTATGTCTTTGTTTATTATCCGTTCAACTATTTAAATTTAATGATTTTAATTTTGTAGATTTTTTTGCGAGAAATACACTTCGGAGACTTCTTTTTGAACATGGGAAAATTTGTGCGAAACAAGAATAATAATAATAATCCATATTTACACGATCCATTTAGCTTATAAAGTTTTCCCACTTATCTATTGGCTTGTGGGGAAGAGGAGTAGACGAATATGCGCTAAACAGTAGGGCCTGCTGACTAATTCCGTTGCCAAAATTATATCTCTTGAAGTAATAAAGATATATTCAAAATCTAAAAAACACTACACATTTATAAGAGCAATCAAACTGGGTGCGGCGATTCCATAGTGCTTTAATATACGTTAGTAAGCGTAGACAAATAGTTCATAAATTCTTCAACTATTACATATACACTAATCGTATATTTTTAATTTTTATACTCTGATACCGCAGTTACAAAAGAATGTTTGATTTGTGCAGTGTCCATCATGATGTCTGTCCTTATGAACGCAAATTTTTTTACTCAACCTTAAAGCTAGAGCCTTGAAAGACATACTTGTCTGTACCTGTGTCAGACAGAGTTTTTAAATTGGGATGCTACGTCCTCTAGAAGGCTAGGAAATCGATCAAATCGATCATCGCAAATCGTAAGTTGTTGGTGGGAACGGGTCGGCCACGCCGACCTTCACCGCCCCCGGGCTATCGCCCCAAAAATTCGGAAATGGCTAAGTCTTCCGCAGTTTTTTGAGTTAGAGCCATTAAATTTTGGCGATATATTACCGGTAGCCGCCTTTAATTATCGATAAAATAATGTTATGGCTAAGCTTGTTTTATGAATTAAATCAATGATTTTCATTAGATCTAAGCTGTCTGTTTAATGAATCTGGTTTTAAAAACATCAACTTAGTAAAATTCATTACTAATAAAGACATCAATCTGCTTATAGCTTTATAAATAATATTCTTTTATTTATGAGTACACGCCTAAGCTCCAGCAGCCATTTAATTCAAATGTATTGGATAAATCTTTTACTGAAACAACATAACTCCTAACTAAAAACACAAGGTCCTTTCGAATTCTGCACAAAATTAGTAATAAGTTATAAAATAAAATGATATTAAACTGGTTTGCAAAATCATCTAGGTGCAATTCTCACTATTGCTTAGATTTATAACTAATAATTGGAATCGCAATCTGAATATGAACCGCATATTTACGGGTTGAAATTCAACAAACGGCATCGGAATCAGATCCTAGAAATACCGAAACTGACCGTAAAGACCATATTGTACCCAAAAGATCTTAGCGGAACATCATTACCGTTGGTTGGCTGCTATACGGTTCCCAACTTGAAATCTCTAGTTATTATAGTCTTTCATACAGGCCTAGAAACTGAATGACAAGTCTAGATGGACTCGGCTAGTGATGCCAATCACGATTTATATATGGGGCCGGAGAGTCAGTTACAACCAAATTGAATTTTCTTACTTATTTTTTCCATACTTTTTTATTGTACCATTATGTATCAGTATCGCCAAAGCACAGTCAAGGTATGAAAACGTAATCAGATACCTTAGAAAATGTTTATACCTTTCGTACCGTATTATTTACGGTTTTACGTCGTTGCCGATCGCTGAATTGATTTATACCACTAAGCATATAACATAACATATATTGTCTGCTCAGTAGTTATACTGAAATTAAGCAATAATCCAATATATTGAGTATGAAAAATATCCATAACATTTATGCATCTTATTTGGAGGCTAGATTATACTCATCAAATATTCTCGTTGATTATTTAGTGACATCAGAATGCATAAGAAATGAGAATATACTATTTATAGTCCTTTGTCCTCTGAATCTTTTAAACAAACATAATGTTGATGAAATTTGGATACAATTATGTACATAAAAATATATTTAAAAAAAAATATATATATATATATATAAATATATATATATTAAAATATAAAAAAAAAAAAATGAAATTCTGTTTTAGCGCATATAGGTAAACTTAATTTCAACTCACTGGGAATATCACACGATAGAAAAGGGTAGCGCTGTAAACCTTCAGATGCTTAGTGGTGGGGACGTCACTGCAAATGATATTAGCTGCATTGAAGTCACAAAAATAAACATAGTAAAGCGTAATGAGTATAAATACTGCAGTTTGCAAGTATGTTAATCAAGCTTGAAAATGTAAAGCGATAAAAACACTCGTTTTTTTTTTGCAATAATGTTGGCGCAAATATTTTTCGTTTTATTTCCATATTGCTGACGACGTTCACGAAAAAACACAGCCAGTGTATAATTACAAAGCAACGTTTTTTTACCTAACCACATTTTACATAAGGTTTATATTGGTAGACTCACCAACCACCCAGTTAGTTCCTTGAACGAGTTGCAACATCTATTACTACATTGCTTATGATTCGAAAAAATTGTCACAGCGTAATATGATAGTTCTTATATCTATCTTTAAATTGTTATAATTTGTTACAACTTTTATTCAAACATAATATTTAGAAATGAAAGAGGATGAGATAACTACTAAATTGGTTAGTATATGCCAACACATATGTAAAGGTGTATAATAAGAAGCGAATTGGTTGATACTTATGCAAAAACATTCAAAGTTATATGCCAATATACTTACGTATAAATGTTTGGAAGTGTGTTTGTATATGTGAAAACGATTTCTGGACGTGTGTTGTTATAGTATTATATATTTTTCTAGCGGCATATGCAACTACTTTGCAATTAATAACATAATATGTTAAACTTTCTTTTTTTTAGTTCTTTCACATTTAGTATGTGTACATTATTTTGTGTATATATGTGTGTGAAAGTTCACGAAATTGCACTCACACTTATCGTAGATATTTGCAATGTGTTAACTTTTTCAGCGTCGAAATTTCATTCCCATTTATTTCAAAATCTTATATAACTTGTAAAACACATTCATTTTTATTGTAAACAAAATTAACCCGCCCTAAGCATATAAAATACGTTGAGTAATCTTAGAGAACTACGTGACATAGATAATGAGAACTTGCTTCGCTCTGCCTCATGTGTTAGCACAGATTTCTGCAATGGAGAGTCATGGAATGCAAAAAATCATCCCCAAAAAACAGCTGTTCAAAACATAGTGATGGCAAATATACATAAAAGTTGCGAAACATACATAAAACATTTTTCAAACCGTTATGAATGCAAACCTATTTTATACACGCTTAAGCATATTTCCATTAATTATTAATTTAAAAAATAAAATCAAAAACATATGCATAGATACAATAGAAATTCAGGATTTTTCAGGTTGTGCATTGCAAAGGTGGTTGCTTTCGGCCATTTACAAAATATGGTAGGTCTTGCGCATGCGGCAAATGAAATGTATGTCAGTAATGTACACATATATTAAATCTTTATATGTATGATTGAGAGCATTGTAGCAAATATTTTATTTTTCAATTAAATAATGAAAATAATGTCAAAAGCTTAAGATTAAATATAATATAATAAAAATTTAATTTTTAAATTTCTATAAATACTAATATATAAAAAGAGAAAGAATGGATCGAAAGATATAAATTAAAAGAAAGATATTATAAAAAAAAAGACAAATAAGTATGTTTTATGAAATTCAAAATTAAAGAAGAAACGAATACAAGTGTGTTAGCTTACTGAACCTGTAAGAGAAAATGTATATCCCAAAGATGCTCAAAGTTTCCAGAAAATAAGTAATAGTTGGACTGAGCAGAGGGAGAGAGAGAGAGGGTTATAAATCCAATGGAAGTGACAAAGTTTATAGTAAGTCTAATTCAACTACCGTTGCTGGGAAACTGGAAGCATTACTGGCATCAAATATTATATGAGGTATCCAAAAATGTAGATCACATATGATGGAACCTAGGAAGTGCGCCGAACTTAAATTTAAAATAGAAACGCTAACGGAATATTTGTCAGGTTTGTGAAAAAGTCACAAAAACTTGCATTCAATGCGCAACAGCATTAAATAAATAAAAAACAAATAAGAGCGCTGGAGTCGGAGCTTGCCGACACTGGTAATGCCAGCTCATAACATATCGGGAAATATGGCATTTTGCATTTCGTGGGGGACGAACTCAACAATACCGATTTTTGAATGGTGTTAACAGCAATAAACTTTTCAATTTTTTGACTTTAGCCTTTAAATTGTGAGTCATGTGGTCTGCTCGATATTTGAGGAGTGGTCATAAAATATTTTATCGACCCTTAATTACTGGTAATCTACCTTCAAAATATAAGTATTCGATTTCCATCATGAAGGGAAATCACCAGCAATCTACCATCCAAATGACTCTACTTTTAAATTTTAGGAGAAATCTGATTTTATCGACATGCAATTATTGATTTTTGCCTTGCCGCAATTTTAAAACTTCCTTTTATACCTTCGGTATCTAGAAATAATCTCAGTCACTTCACTTATCGCAATTGAACAATTTAACAGAGGCCTATACGCAAAACTGATTGGTCGATTCGGTCTTCAGATCTATAATGGTTACCCATTCTGCCAGAGATAGTTTGAATCCTTGCGACGTACAAGGTTATACCTTGATCCAGAGAGAATGACAATTGAAATTATTTAGTCCACCTTCTCTTTTCTGGTCACTGGTAACAGAGCGAATTTGTCTAATATTTTTTAGTAGCGATATCCGATAACAATAAGAGTCACACAATATATATGCTTGTAATACGCCATGATGATATGTGAGTGCATCTGTGAGAAACCACATATTCTATATTTGCGTGATCTGCTTTTTACGACAGCCTTAGTCCAATTGTCTTTATGTTGTGCTTCTATTTGATAAGTTAACATTTCATTCGACTGATCGCATCTACGCGTCGCGACTACGTACTAAACTTCTGTAGACTTCTCATAATTTAATCAATTGTGCAGGTTTGGGAACAGTGGTGGTAGTGGGCTGGCGGCTCACCGGAGAGAAGATGCTTCAGATTTTTCATCATGGACTTCGATGATTTTATTGCAGTGGTGGAGTACCTGTTATTGAACTCCCTTCATATAATTTATTTCCTGTATGTCACTTGTTGTGAAGTGGTGAATGGGTGCAGACTGCACGTTCCGAGCACAGCAGTCAGCGTTCAAAATGTCGACTATTCTTTTATAACCTGGTTCAAAAAATATTTTCCGATCTTTTCTAATATTTTTATAATATTATACGATCCGTGTGGAAGGGGTTCATCATAGCTGAGATGGTTGATGATCTGTGCAAATGGCAAACTTACCCCTGTTATTGTTTGCGAAAGTGCATGCGTCGAGTATTGCCATATCTTACGCTGTAAAAACTTCTTTACGTGATGGTAGGTAGACCAAAATGCACCTAATTGGGAATTCGGGAAACGCGTTCATTACCCGACTAAAATAAGCGTGGTAAGCAGTGAACCAGCCGTAGACCATAGCCGATTTCGGAGAGTAGTAGGGATAGGTGTTGTTTATAAGGGTGGAATTGCATACTTTAGCTTTATTACAATTATTATGTCTTAAATCATACTTTGTCTATTTTGGGACCATCACCCTAGAGTTCGAGTCGGTAAATTACCGCACGGATTCCGATGCGATAAAATCAGTTGCCAAAATGGTGATATGACTTCTTACTTATTTTGCTAGACCTGTTTTCTATTGCAGTAATGGTGTTATTTTTACCAGACAGTTTTGGGTGGGAATGCATTGTAATTGGAAAATTAACTCTGGGGTAAAGGTTATTGCTAATAGACCAGATGCATTTGTGTTAAATTTGAGAGGAATCTGCATATAAGTCGATATGAAGGAGCAAAACAGCTGTGAAAAAAAATGAGTTGGGGAGCCAACATCAACATGTTAAGCAACATCAAGTTCAATCGCGGCAATTTAAATGCGGAGCTTGACAAGGAACTCCATGAATTAAAACGCACACTCCAGACCCCAAAAACGGTAAAAGATTGTATTACCCGCAATTTTATATTATTATTTTCTGTGGCACTTATTGGTATTAGAGTCGGTTAAGCCCGAGTTTTGTCTGCTTTTGCAATGTGTGTATTTCAAAAGTCTTGAATGTTGGAAACTGCAAAAAATATTATTTTGCCTTTGTTTTTATTTTATTTTTAATTAAGAAAAAAACAACATGAACTGAAATACTAATTTGTTAACAGTTTTTGAAAAATACTTTAGTTAGATGTATTGTATGACATTGACCAAGAGCTCAGTAATATTCTGACATCTTTAGCGTACCAAATCTTCGGGATTAAACATACCCTAAAAATATAAAATACAAAATTTACCATTGGAAAGAAAATACAAAAGCAAAAATTAAACTTACACGTGCACGTCTTAAGATGGAATCCTTACTGGCATCGTAGGGATGATCCTTTGATGGGATTTCAAGAACTGCTGGTACTGGTGAAGTGTGTGCATCAATAACATGACGAATGAGCTCAGCATATGTTTGATTTATCAAGATAATGTCGATATCATCACGTTTTAAAAAACGCTTAAAGCAATCTTCAATTTCGCTGACAGCAGTATCTATATGGAAAAAATTTCTTTCATTAGTATACATTTTATAACAAAAAGTACCCTTTAATCCGATATGAAGCCGTATGAAGGTGCTGCTGATTTATTTCGAAGCGCATGTTACCATATTAAATTTTGGGAAAGTTTATTTGTGTTTTGGAATGGGGATGACAAACTTTACAACAGATTCTGTGGCACCCTGAAGCAGAAGCAAAGTCGCGGAAAAATGCTAGTCTTAAACTCTTTAGATAAATAATTTAAAAATTTGAAATGTGTATAAGACGACATATCAGTTGAGTTAATAATACTTCTACAGTCTACAGACTATATTTTCCATTAAACATTAAATGTGGCCCTTTTTGAGGTATATATGTACAAATTTGCATTTTGCAAATTTAGCGAAGCAATATAATTTAGTTTGTGATCATAAATAAACAATTAATTATGTCCATTTCGAATTACTTACTCTTGTCAACTACCATAAAATTCGGGTGACGATTTTTGTTTATTTCACCAACTCCACCCAGAAGAAAACCGACGCAAGTGTCCTAAAAAAAAAATTATTATTAAAAACATACATAATTACCAGTAAATATTATTATTTTATTATTATTATTATTATTATTGTAATTATTATTATTATTGTTATTATTATTATTATTATTATTATTATTAGTTTTATTTTTATTTTTTATTATTATTATTCTTATTATTATTATTATTATTATAATTATTAGTATTATTATAGTCATAGACATATAAATAGCACAACTGAGATTCACAGATAAAAGATTGAATTTTGTACATTATTATAGTAATGAATCAACGGCATTTCTCACATTATTTAGTTATTTAATTAATACAGAAAAGTATTTTATAACCAGTATTTAAGTTTTAGAAAATTATAACAATATTTTGAGGAAGATTTCGTGCGAGAAAATTTTTGATGAAAAATTCATTATTATTTAGTAATTAGTAATTTGTCCAGAATTTTTAACAGCTGCTTTACATTTTTGACATTTATCCGTTTGTAAAGAATTTCAACTGACACCCACACTAGACCTAGATTGTACGAATTAATCATGTTTACTAACACGATTCCATGATAACCCGAACACCGTTCCAAAGATTTTTGATTGAGACCGTCAGTCCAAAACGTAAATCTTTTCGTACTTCAAAACCTTTTTAAAGGTGGTGGCTGAATACTATAAGTCATTGCAGAGTACAGAAGTCCACTTTGCAGGAATTATTTCGAAAATCTACGCATATATATTATTTCCAAGGAATAGAACAGAATCGGTCGCGAAAAGACCGTAACGGAACCAAAACTTCGTAACGGACGAGATAAATATGAGAACTTATATACAAAGTTTGTCTCTCACTCTTATTGTCTCTAAAATGCGCTTGATGATCATCATATATGATCCGATTCGGTTATATCCGACCTATGGACTGCCTTCAAAAAGACTGATATTTACCAAGTTTTATCAATATTGACTTCCTTAGTGATACTGATCAAGAATATATATACCTTAAGGGACCGGTGACATATCTTTTAATACGTTGCAAATTAAAAAGAAAAACCTCTACAGGTGTACAAAAACTGAAAGTTTACCGGAACCGTGTCACTAGCGTACAGTAAAAATCAGGGTATCAATACATAATCGAATACCATAAAAAAGTTTTCCATAAAATAGGAATTTCTATAATATACGTTTAGATTTTTTGACCATAACTAGGATATATCTTATTCGATCTTATTTTATAATTTTAATATCAATTGGAAGGATATACATTTAAAATTTGGACTTTTTGACTATCGGAACATAAAATAATCTTAATCTGCGCGTTTCGATACAAACTAGTCTTCCTTTTTGGGAGCTATTTTGATAGAACTTTGTGTACACCGACTATTTGCTGCAGTCAGAATATTTGTCAGAGCCGGCCACATAGGATTACTATATCATAAAGCTGATATTTGAACAATTAGTTGAATTATGAGTTCTTGTCTAAAAGCTTTTTTTGTCAAGTTATCCAAACCAAACTCATCAATGCTATGTGTGCTCCTATTCATTCGTGGAGCCTTCATATCATAGGAACTGTGACATCGAAGGTATCCGCTGATGCTAATATGGAATCAGAGTACATATTACGATGACTTTTACGTCCGTATTTAAATTTTGTATCTTTAATCAATTATCTTTAATTAATACAAGCCTGACGCAGAGCTTGAAAATTTGACTTATGATTTTACACGCATCTGTAGATTTTTGTATGTATGTGGAGATAATAAATACATATTAACCAGATCAATATGTACATAAAGAAATAATATATATGAGTTAATGCAGTATTTAATTATTTTTTTATATGCACAACTCATTTTAACTTCAGACACACACACATACACACAGACAAATGTGTACACATTCATAAGTAATTTCATTAGTTTCAAGCAAATGAATTGTGTGGCACCAAAAATATAGATTTAGCTCACCTCATCGCCTATGACTGATATTAATTTGCCCTTTATTGCCGAATGTAAAGCCATTGTTTTCGACGTTTATTGAAACTTTTCAGGCAGCAAATATTTCAACCACAGACTTAGAGAAACTGTCAGCTGACTGCTGTCACGCGATGATAACACGAAAATCCTAAAAAACGCCGACCCAATTAAAGACCTAGGGTCACCCTTATACAACAATGGAAGGTACGCTGGTCATATTAATTGCATATATTCTAAAAGCATTGTGAAATTCAAACTGTAGAAAGTTACTATTATTGGTTTTAAGCAATATTAGTTTTCTGAAAATATCCAAGATATTTTGTAATTAAAGGTGCCAGATTAGAATCTCGCCAATGGATTTGCTTCAGGCAGTTTATAATTATATTTTGTATGAAAAGCAATAGTTTAAATGTTAAGAAAGTAATAAGAATTGTAAGAATTAAATAGTATCCCATAATATTTATTTATTGATTAATTATAATATTTTTTTGGCAATTTTCCAAAATAGTCTGGCTTGTACTTGTAGAATGTTAATAGGCATTATTTGAAACTATTCACGAAGAACGAAAATCAATGTGGAAACCAGAATATGTAATTTATTTCGTTAGTGGAACTTAAAAAATAGTTTTTTTCAGAAAATTCCTAAGATATACTTTTAAAAAAAATCCAAGATGAGGCATATTTTTGGAGATTTGGAAATTAAATAGTTCAAAATTAAATTGCTAAAAATATAAAAAAAAATCAAAATTCGATATATTTTTTATTAAATAATTTAATTATGTTTTTTGCTGCCTCCATATCAAATTTTTTCATTTTTACTCGAATATATTTCAAACCCCGTCAACATTTTCAGAACTGTACAAAAATGACACACAATTAACATTTATATTTTTAGCAAAAAACACTTATTGATACATTCGGGGATTGACTAATTTCAATGTAGTCATTCATCTGTATTGAGATTTAATCTAAAATGTGTGTTTGTATTTATTATGTGCAGCATTTCCCATCTGAACCTTTTGCCATAATGCTAATTTCTTCCTTTAATTCCAGTTTTGTGACCAGTCGTGTTTTTACTTTGATTTTGTCGTCTCAACACACGACTTGTCGCATACGTTGATCTTTTTAAATGTTTTAATGATGTAAAGGCGTCTACGAGGTATGGTAGTGGTGCCTCTGTTGTAGCAGTCCGATGTGGCAAGTTTATCCGGGAAGATAGGTATATATTATTTTTAATTATTTTATTTTTTGTTCGTTATTGGCGATTTGCGAAAAAAAAAATATATATTTTTTTTTAATTGTACTTTTCTTATGAAGTTTTTGGCTATTATCGGCACGATCAACGTATGTTTTAAATATGGTTTGGTTTGGTTTTAGGATACCTACTCAATTTCAAAGGATTGTTTCAAATAACTGATCGCTTTCGTCCTTAATATGGCATATAAGTTATCCACATGTTTTGTAAGTATCCGAGTATTTATGATTTTGTTTAAAACAGCGTCCATTATTATATCATGATTACACTATTGAATTATAATTTATCGTCAGATTGATTACCAAGCAGCTTTGAATTAGGATTAGCTAAAAGACACATATTTGAATCGGATTATTTATTGATGACATAAAAACCTTCATATGTGAGTTTTAGTTACTTTCCTTTTTAAATTCCACACGAATAACTGAATCAAAATGTTGTTTGTTTTATGTAGATATAATATCAGTTAAAACAATCCACTTTCTTGTGGATTTCACGTTTCTTGTATTTTCCCTGTTAAAAGTTTGGCAAGCTGTTTTGCATACATTTTTATGGAGTTGGCATTCTTCTGTTATTTTCTTATGAATTTTTCATCAAGAGCTTGCGCTTGCGTTTTGAATTTCTCCGGAAATCGCAAACTTTGTTTATCTATGTGCGCGCTTCATTACAGCAGACCAAAACGCCAATCTGTTTGATCGCTAGTCTAAAATCAGGCGTAAACATTTTGTAGCCATACAGTCGACTGGCTACTAGGGTTGCAAACATTCTTAACTACTTTGCTTAATTCAAATCTATTCATATTTCCTTTTGCATTTGTAGTAGTGTACAATATCATATATTATAAAATAATATTAATGATGATTATATTGTGCATTGGTGTCTAGCATTTAAAAAATGTTATCTAAAAAATACATGGAAGTAATTATTGCAATTTAATATTTTAATTTTTTAAACAGCTGCTTGACTTCTTGTCTTAAATGACAACACAAAAATTACATTTGATTTTTCGTTTGCGTGATGTGAGCCCAAATAAAGGCTATGCTAAAAAGTGTTATACCTTGCCTGTCGAAAGCACCAATATATCGCTCAGCCGGCTAGCTATCAGCTCAGGGGTAGTTCGACCGCGATATATTGGGCGGCAAGTTAACAAATAGAATTTGTATTCTTTTACAAATAAAAAAAAAAACAACTATTACCCCTGAGCCGATAGCTAGCCGGCTGAGCGATATATTGGTGCTTTCGACAGGCAAGGCATAACAAAAGGCTAAATTTGTCACTTGCTAAAGATTTTGCGCCAAACAACACTTTGGCTGCTAAGGCACGTTCAAATTTCAAAGTTTGATAATTAAAAACTAGTTCGAATTATTGAGTAGAATTTAAAAAAAAAAAACACTAAATTCAGAACAGTTTAAAAATACTTGCAAATGCATGTTTCTTTATTATTACTACTTACTATAAACAGTAGTGAGATATGAAGTTGAATTAGGAAAGCGGACAGCACTGGCTTGCTTATAGGCGGTTCAAGAGATAGCTTATCGGTTTTAAAATGTTATCGATAATCTCGCAAAATACCAATATTAGATTTAATCGATATTGCTGTCGATAGTCTTACATCTCTAGTAATTCGCACATGTTTGATAAAATGTTCGGAGCTGGGGATATGCTTAAGGCGATTGCGGGAACAAATAGGAAAGACCGAAATGTTTACCTTAGCGCCGTGGACCGAGTGCAAGAATCTGTAAATGAGATAATTAACGATAAATATATATACATTTCTTGTAATACTTCACAATAAATCTATGTTTTTACAGAACGCGGCGTCACAAGCACAATCGATTAACTTCTTGCTTTCAAAAACTAAGACTAGATCAGTCGGACTGCGTTTCTTGATTGAATACCTCAACCAATGTCCAAAAAATGTTCTAGAAAAGAAAGCGAATATTTGGCTGACTATCATAATTAGAGCCTGCAATACAAATGAAGTCAGCTTATACGGCGAACTTATCTACGAAGCTTTGGGTATGTTGAGAACCACTGTTTGAATTTACTACGGAACGGCAAAGCAATGGAAATATTGTTCGGCTACTGCAACGAACTGTAAATATCTTTAAATATGCAAAACTTTAGGAATATTTGGCAACAAAACTAGAATAACAACTAGTTTAGGATATTTTGAGCCCTCTCGACAAGACCATTCGCACATGTTTTACATTTTTTGTGGAAAAATTGTTGATTGAGCATTAATTAATTTCAATAGTTTCTTTAATATATACCTATGTACATAGACATCTGTTAGATTAGATCAACAATTATTGCAGAATTTTTTTTTTTGCTTTTGCTATAAAATCAATACGAATACCTACCATTTTTAATACTGGTAAAACTTATAATTTCAATTTATTTATAATATTAGAATTGAATTGCACACTAAATATTTTCTAGAATATTTCATGTAATTCAAATTAAGCTTCAAACTTTTCATGACAAAAGATATAATTTTAAGCCAGAATTTGTTAGTATTTTTAATCTGGCAGCGAAGGTAGAAATTCGGAATGTAGATTACTCTGAACCACTGAGCCGACAATACCACTAAATAGTAATCTGAACGCCTCTCAAATATAGAAAAAAAAACAACAATGAAATGTCACAAAATTCTTAAGTAAAATCGCTGATGAATTGTATCCGAGTTTCTTTCAAAAAATTTGCTTGAAAGTGGAATTTTGAAAATTTTGTCATAAATATGCGTGTAAACCAAAGTGATTGTATGCCACGCATTCAAATAAATAAAACCTACAGAATTATCGGAATTGCCTGAAAACTGTGTAAATAAAATGTTTGATTGGATTGGTCAACTTAGCTTGCCCAACAGGTAAGCTTTGCTTTAAGGTCCGTGACTCAAGTAATTGTAATTGTGTACTTGAAATTTGTTTCTATATATTGGAAATGGTAAATATCTCTTCCAAGAATCATTTAAATTATGTCAATCTCCGCTTCTATTAAATATCCTTATTGATATATTCATGGCATCCACCAGTAATACAATTTTTCAATTTCTGTTAACTATACTCTTCAGGTATTGTCTTGTTAATTCCGCTGAAAGCGCCATTTAGGATATCATATTTGAAATATGTGATTGCTGTCCAAGAATTTTGTAATTTTGTTCTCTTTGCACATCGTATATTGCTGCTCTCTGCCTTTTGCATTTTGTTGTCCAATTGAATTATTTAAGAGTTAAACTTGTTGTAGAGCATACAGTCTGGTAAAATGTGGCTCTTCAAAGTTACTTTATTATTAGAATACGCAATACTTCGAAAATATAACATATATGTAAAGCAGCAGAATATTATCTTTTATTTATGTTTATTTTCTGACTAAAACTTTATTTATTTTGTTTTGAAGAGTTGATAACACTGGTATCAAAATTTTAATAATAATCGTTTTTTAATTCCTTTCCTTTCCAGCACTGCTTGTTTTTCAAATTCAAATTGTACCAGAAATTGCGAAATGGTTCGGTGCTACCTATCTAGGAAAGCTTTACGAAAGCTTCGCTATTTTGGAAAAACAGATAGGCAAAACAGCATGTACTGTGGCTGCACTCAAGGCAATACAACAATGTTTGAAATACTATCCTGGACCTAGTAAATCTGGAAAGCCTTTAATTGTGCGGTACCTCTTAGCATTACTTGACAACAGTGATCCAGAAGTAGTTCATAAATGCGGCAATTGCTGGCTGCTATTACAACAAGTACGCGGGAGCAACGAAGGAAATTTTAACTCTAAGACCCAATGGCAAGATTACCAACTAGGCTTATTGGGCAGTCTCAATGCTCTCCTAATCGATGTATTTCGCAATCATAAAAGTGATTATATTACGATGGATACAAGCAACAAATTGGAATATTTTACTGTGGAATTACAAGGAGATCCAATTGAAAGGGTGGCTCGAGTTTGCAGACGGTTCTACAATCTAATTGACTTCCTAAAGATTGCGTTAAGGTTAGAAAATTAGGGTGTTGTTCAAAATACCCTTGCAACGCATATTACAATTATATGTAATTAACTATGCAAGACATTCGTTAAGTAAGACATATCCAACAAGATAAGAATAATATGTAGTCTTGGTCCATCTGTCTGGTTGCATGCAAGATTACCTGTGGGCAGACCTGCCTACATGTTTCACTGTGTAGTTAGATACGCCACAGTTAAGTTTTAGAATAATTATTAGTTATAAATTCAGTTCACATTAAATAATTTAATTAGCGCAAGCTTTTGAATTTTAAGTGAACTTCACTTCCGTCTTTTTTGTGATGAATTCGACCACATCTGTAAAACTGTGTTTCTTGCAAATAATAGTTTTTGTTTAGTAAAAAATTTAACTTTAAAATTCATCAATTAAAATTCAGTTCAGAAATGCCGATGTGTGAAAGTTGTCTTAGATTTTTGCATAAGGCTACAAGGGTATTTAAGTTTCGATAAAGCACCGAAAATACAGTGCTTTTTTAACACTTTCTTTTTTTTTAACAGCCAACCATATCCATCAACTAAACTAATACGGCCGACAAAAATTTTGGATTTTATTCAAAATGGACTAGGATTGAGGGACAAAATTGATGTGAGCAATCAAAGTATGGATAATGTCTGTTTAAGAAACGTTCTGCCCACATTGCATACAAAACTTTTCGAATTACTGGAAGTATTGATTGATATGTAAGTTGCGAAATATTAAAATCTAAAATGAGAAGTACTTTAATTAAAATAACCTCAGCGGCTTAGCAAACTTAAAATTTGTTTACGATATTGTACGTAAATAAATTTTAATTTATTAAATACAATATGAACTTTTATATACTGATACGGAAAGTAGTAACCAGAAATCAGTCTACTTTGGATAATAATCTTAACTTTATCTGTGGTTATTAAGCCACTAAATTTTCGTTTTCTGATTGCAATTCTTTTCAGAAGTTCATCTGTGTAGGATTTAAAAGATAATTATTTCTGTGTTGTATGTGAAATTTACTTACTAATGTGCGCAATACCAATTGAACAGCAGCAACAGTAGAGTCTAATAGAGTCTTCAACTTTATATTTGCAGATTTTTAATATACCTTTTGATGTACATAAGTTTAGCTATATTAATTAAATATATATTCTGCACATTTTCTTAATTATTTGTCATAAAGTAATAATTTTGCTTTGTTAGGCATAGTAAAACAAAAACTCATAAATATAACCCATTCTTCTCTTCATTTAGCTGCCACACTCACCTCAGGATGCATTTTAGACTAATAACAAGTATTCTACTGGAGTCACTAAATAAGACAAAATGGTCATCAGCCGGATTTCAAATTGAGTTTTGGTATGTTTACATTTTATTTATGTATACTAGACTAGACCAGACTAGAGACTTGAAACTGTTTGCTAATATGTAGGTCAGATAATACATTATTCCAATTTACAAATTCCTCAAAATTTGTTAGCTATTAAATTTTAATATATATATTTTCAATGGTGCACATGTCTTTGGTGGTCCATATTTTTGTTATGAAGTGTAGATCGATTATAGAAAGTCTATATCAATATTTGCAATATAGAGTAATTAGTAAACCCCTCAAAAAAAAAGTTTCTGGTTACGCGGTTGCTTCTTAATTTTGAACTTTTGCCCCAATAATGATAGGAAACATATATATAAGATGGATTGCTCACAAAGTTTTTCAAAGGTTGGTTTCGCCTTTCCAACAATCGCCGCTACGAGAATGGTTTTTTCCATCGTGTTTCAGATTGTATTACACTCTATATTACAGTACAGCTGATTGTAATTGACAGACATACAGATGCACAGAGAGTCTTTAGACATTGCACAAAAAACAAATATATACTCTCCAGTTGTCACAGAAACACTTTCAGTTGACTCTCAAACACTAAAAGTAAACAACTAAGTGCACTCTGCACTCCTCAAATACATAAATAATTTTTGTGGCTTTTGGGCTTTTACCGCGGTTAAGAATTTAGAAATTTGTTACACTTATTTACGTATCTTAGTCTGTTACTTATTATTTAATATTTTTTATAGTAATTTGCGAATGCAGATGCACAAAGTAACAATGTTGTGGATTTCTACACTTGGCGAAGGAAGCGGGTGCGATTTAATTGCAGATCGGCTTGTCAGAGATATTTTGGAAGATGTGATGATACGTAGAACAGATATATATTTACTGGTAAATATTCCTATTATGTTTTTATTCAAATGTTTAATAAACTTTTAATTGCAGTCCGCAGCACAGTCGAAAAATATACCTCAAAAGAAAGGTAAAAGAAGCCATTCTTTAATATCTGAGCCATCTATTCAAGGCGAACATATAACAAATAAGGGCAGAGTGGCTCTTTGTATGGAAGCTTTTCTGTGTCTGCAGGCAGTTCTTGATTCAGTTGGTTATTTATTAAAGTCACCACTTCTAAATGTAAGTTCCTCAAAATATAAACTTCGTAAGTATATGGTTGTTGAAATGCCAATGATCGACCGTGTCCTCATTTGAAAAAGGACACCATTTTTCCGTTTTCATTTTCAAAACGTATTTTGTTAGAAACCAAATTAAACTTATTTAGTCTTATATCAATAAATAATTAAATAGAAATACTTTTGCGAAATGTCATACAAATGAAGATGTTATTTAATTGAAGGTTATGCTAGAGAGAAAATTAGATACAAAGGTGGACTAACAGGAATATGAGAAACCACAAAATCAAAAATTAATGAAAAGTTTCAATGAAGGAAGAGAGAGTTTTACCAAGAATACTTGAAGCAAAGCATTAAACAATTTACTCGTGGAAAGCGTAGCTAAGTGTGCATGAAGGTAAAATCAAGGGGACAATCACAAAATGGATCGGTGTAGGATGAAATACGCTGCACATCATCGAATACGAGAATGTGATAATATTAACAGAAAGTTATTGAAAATATTACACAACAAGATGACTGCCTTAAGAGTGAACCGTTTTCGGTGTAGTTGAAATATTCATTACTCCAAATCAGAATCAAACTATGATTTAAATTGATGTTGCAATTAGAAGGTGTGATTTTTTTTTATTAATAATGTGCTAATCTGAATCAATTTTTATTTTTTCAACAGTTGATACTCAACACTATATTGGAAATTACTGTTCAAATGTCTGAAAAGCGGCTGATGATGCAAAATCCTTATGATGACTGGTCCTGTCGGCTTGAAATATATAAAACGTTATTCAGATTCATAAAATTGAGAAATATTTCCAGCTCTTCTCCAAGGAATATTATTCTGTACATACTAGATGAAGCTTACAAAACAGATCCAAGCTCAGAGATACGTATTTGTTGTAAATCAATGATCGCTTCAGTCGAAAAAACTATTCATCCTGAAAGAGAAAGCTTAATGTTAAAGAGGGAACAACAAAGTAATACAAATATAAATACAAGCTCGAAACAAAATGTAATTGAAGAAAATCCAATTGTTATTGAAGAAGATCCAATTGTGATGGAGGAAAATCCAATCGACGCTCAACAAATCAAACACAATTACAAAAGTGGACAAATAAATAGCGAAATAAGTCCTCCTTCTATGCACTATTCAAATGAGGAAATTCCGAGTATGAATATTGGTGAAAGAGAGCTCATGCCGCCAGCGATACAACAAAAGAAATTTCAAAATACCAAGAAAAATAAAAATATGCCGGAAAATTCGGCAATCAATGATACATTACTAAATGCTCATGAAGATGACAAAAAAATTGATGTGCTTCCGAATCTTATTTCAGACGATTCTCAGCAGTTCATCACAGTTGACTTAAATCCTAATAATGACATCTGCACTAAAAGCCAAGATGATGAATACATTGCAGAGTTAAATGCAGCATTTGTTGATGAACTTAAATAAAAATATAAATACACCATCACGATTGTTTGTCTGTCCTTAGTTAAATTGTTCAACAATGTGATTGAAGAAAACCAAATCGTCAATTACATAAAATAAATTCAATTTATTAAACTAAATGAAAACCAATTGAAAGAAATTATTGCAATTTTGATAATAGTATATAATAGGATGCATGAAAAGTTAAAGTTTAAGAATACAATCAAGAGTTACTAATGACTTTAGCTTAGAATATGAACAGTTAAATATAAATTTCTAATCTTGTTTTCAATTAATACAAATTGTTTACAAAACGCGTACCTAACTTATGAGACTTATGACTTATTCAATTCGTAATACATTGAAAAAAAATTATATTTTTTTTCGAATATGTAGCTTTACTATAAAATATTTCGGTGATCCAACTTGTAGTGCCTAAATTAAATTAGAAAATAAGAATAAATCCTACCTGCGCAATCAGTATCAGTGTTCCATAAGAATACTTCTGTAGTCCAACAAGTATTTTCGATACAATTTCGATTGAGTTTATCCAAGTTTAAGAAAATTAGAATCAAACACCTACTACTAGTACAATATCATTCACATTATGGTATGGAATGTCAGAAAAATCGGAGTAATGACTTTTCATTATGACTATCAATATTAGTGCATTTTCCCATAAGAGATAATATTCTGTACTTTCAACATTCAAAATAAGTTTGGATTGTTTTGTGATGATTTATCAAATTTCGGATTTTTTTTTTATCGGTATGGGAAGAGAAACGTAAAGAATGTTAATTCAAGAAATATTAGTTTACTGTGATGTTGCTGGTAAATGAGGAACAGAGCTACCAATTAGAAGATTGACAGGCAACTTTTTTTATTTGAACCCAGATGCTATTTAACGATGTGCGGAAAAATTTAACATAGAAATAGATACCGTATTTCTAAATTGCTCTATTTACAAAAATCTAAGGATTCGCTTACAAGGGTCAATTATATGAAACTGAAATTTGAGGACTGCGATTTCAATGAGAAGCCATTGAAAATAAAATTTTTGAGGAGCGTGCAAAGCGAATATAGAGATTAGTAGATGCTAAAATACTGTAAAAGTAAATCAACTTTTAGCGCGAAAGTGCGCGTCAAACTGAGAACTCCCTCTAAAATTGAATTAATTGCGCCAGCCATCACATTCAACGATGAAACTGCTGCGCTCAAGTCAAGCCATGACATCGAACAAGCTATCACTTCAATATTTTGTTTCACTTTTGTCGATGAGGTCACGGTCAACAATTTGCTATATAGGTAGCGACTTTTTCCTTGGTAGCATGCTCATCCTCTTCAGGCTATACCGAAGACATAAGGGAATTTGACGCCAGCATGACTTCTAAGCCGATATTAAGAACCTCCAGAAGACAGAGGACATCCTTTAACTTTCTGTATGCAAGGGGTACCATGACCAAATGGCAACAGAGAATTTTTCATTTCGACCATGTACATACTACATGATAATGGTGTATCTCAACGGATGTTGCATATATAATTAAATCGATCCATGGAATAAGTATTGAGAAACTGATGCTGTTTCAAAGCATTTTTTTCGTCATTTTACTCTGGTGCTCGACTCAAGTGACCAATAACTATATTATCGAGATGCGCAAGACCTTTGAATCACTCAGCAAATTCAAAATAAGCACTACTACAGTTAAGCCAACCGTTTATATCCGTTGCTTTCAGGGACTCCTAGAACTTAAGACTCTCTCGTAATCTGCTTATTGTTACCGTTTACTTCAAGATCAACCTGCATACTTATCAGCACGGATACCGACTTCGTATGGATTCCAAGCCTGATCGTTAACTTTCAATAATTCTTAGAAACATCTTACTTTTCGTTCAAAGAATAAATGTAAGATTATGTAGCGTTACAGATCCATCTAAATTGTATTCATAATTAAAAAAACGAACCTATTATTTCAATGTTCGTTATATAGGAAATAGGGATCCGATAGCTATATTTGTGCACGGTGCAATAAATAAAGAAATGTAACTGACCCTGTTTTTATTGAATTACTTAATGATCTATTTGGTGCCTGATATAAAAGGGTTAATATTGTTGAAACACTGGCATAGGTAGATCGATTCGGCTGTTGATGCCGGACAAGTATATAAGCATATATAATCCTTGGTTAGAGATGCTTTCCTGATAATGTTGCACAAATTTGCACAGCTTCACAAATGATGATAGCCAAGATACAGAGATAAAATCACTTTGTGAACTGTAATTTTGCGATGAAATTCATGAAATAATCTCAATGTTTTTTTTTTTACCAACAACCCTTTGAATATTCGTTTTTAACAACTGCTTATTAATCAGAAACAAAACTTATGCAACGTGATCGATATATATATGTACACATTGATACTTTATATTAAGTCGCCCCAAAAAAAATAATATGGTTATCTGTATAAGCTCCAAGAAATAGAGTTTAATCCCCCACGTCAATCAACAACAAAAACAAATCAAAACGCCTATTTTCGCAAATAGATAACGGCTGGTTTTTTGTTTTGTATAATAATATTGTTAAGGTGAGCGATGTCCGACTTCATAATGGTAATTAGCTTTTGTAAGAAATGGAGATTTTATTGAATTATATTTATAATTATTGGTATAAATATATGTTAATTATAATGTAGCCTGATGTTCATTCTTAAGCATGTGCATGTATGAGTTTTTAAACAGAAATATTTGAAAATGTTGTATATGGAAGTACTTGAGTACTTTTATAATCACTGTCGTTTTATATTTTGCAAAAATTATAATTCAAATAACCTTTTCTTTTACTGACTGTTGTTATATTTGAGTGCAATCGGTGAATGTCCATTAATTTATGGTTCCGGTCTGTGGGTCGATGCATATTATTGAATTTGATCCTTATTCATCTTTTTAGATTGAGCACATAACGATTTTTTCCTTTCAAAGTACTCGTACCCGTCCTCGTAACTGTTACCGTGCTGTCTCGACAAAAGTTTGTATACATTATAGTGTAAATCCGTGTCTATTGCTGACTGGGATTCACCTGTCCGTTAACTATTGGCAAAAAGTATGGATGCGCCATAGCCTCACGAGCTGTAAGACGGTCAACGTGATCATAACGCAATAGCTTATCAAGGAAGTCTAATGCTTCTGGAGACACTAAATGTTGGTTATCAGAATGAACAAATCGTTCCCAGCGCTTGCGGGAATGGCGCTGCAAAATATCGTGAAATCGCGGATCTAGATCAATGTTGTACTTATCAAGATACGCGTACAGTTCTTCGGTGCCCAGCACCTTAGCAATTCGCACAAGTTGATCATAGTTGTCATGGCCATGGAAGAATGGCTCTTTGCGGAAAATCATAGACGCAAGCATGCATCCCAACGACCACATGTCAAGCGAATAATCGTACATTTGATAATCGACAAGGAGCTCGGGACCCTTAAAGTAGCGGGACGCCACTCTTACATTATACTCCTGACCAGGATGATAAAACTCAGCTAGACCCCAATCAATGAGACGCAACTTCCGATTTTCATGATCTATCATCACGTTGTGTGGCTTTACGTCGCGATGCATTATTCCCATGCTGTGGCAATAGTCGAGTGCCTTAAGTAGCTCGAATAAATAGTAGCGTATCTCGTAGTCTGTTAGTGTTTGGTAGAGTTGTTTGAAATCTGTATTGTTCACATGCTCAAATATCAGTGCTGGAGTTCGGGATACTGGGTCTTTGACGACAGCAAGGAGCGTTATTATGTTGGTGCCCCCACGCAAGTTTTCCAAAATCTTAATTTCGCGCTTTATCTTCTTTTTTTTCACAGGCTTCAATATTTTCACAACGCATTTCTCAGTTGTTGTTATGTTGATAGCCTCGAACACCTCAGAGTACTTGCCACGCCCTAACTTGCGCACCAACTGGTAATCGTCTTGGTTGCCCCAGTCGACTACATAATTCTCATAATCCCAATATTCGTCTGGCTTGTGGGCGTTTACGTCTGTGTAAACGCGAGCCGCACTTGGTAGCGTCATCTCCGCCGAATTATTGTTCACTCTATGTTCCTCTTCGGCAATCGCTTTAGTTGTGTGTTCTTCAGATGACTCGGTAGTGCCTGGATGTGTCCACGCAGCAAGGTTATCGTTATAGAACTGACTGAAAAATAAAATGCAATGCAAAATTAGTGTCAATTCATAAGGCGTTTACAACTTTTCGCACTTTTAAATATTTTTACAAGAAAACTCCAACATACCTGAAGAGAATAGGTTGCCCAAGACTTAATTTTGGATGATAATACTGGGGCCCCTTATGGGACCTACCACAAATTCCAGCCACAAATTGATGGCTTAATCTCGGGGCTCTACAATCTGTGCAGCTTGTAACACAAATTGTTCGAGGCAGTCGACGTAATATGCCAGAGACAGCAAATTGACGGTGGACGGCAAGCACGTTACTTCGAATGTTGCGCTAATTTATGTAATATATATAGAAGGAAATTGTTTGTACAGTGAGTAATTAGGAATTAACAATATATTTTCTACTCAAATACCGATCATATGCATACAGAAGAGTTGTGCTTTGCGTTTGTGCATAATTATGTTGAAGATTGCTTTACAAATTCACAGCGCACATTTTTCATACCATTCCTCAGAAAATAGTGTGCATATGTATGTTGCACACGCATCTATGTATACATTTCTGTGTGTGCGTGTATATGGTGTATGTGTTTAAATTCCAACAGATAGTATCCAATTTGAAGAAGAGTTGATATTTTAATATCTATTAACGCACGTACAATCGGAGTAAAAAAAAAAAACGAACAGAAAATCCTATTTCCCGGTGTTTAACGAGTTTTCCAACAAATAACAATTTGAAATAGACAATAAAAACGGAGAGCACAACATTATCACATGGAAAACTATCACATTATTGTGTAACAAGCAAGCAATACAAGCTGTGAATGTTACTTTAAACTATAATACTCACATATTTTATTTCAGACAGCGTGGATGACGTGAAATTTTCATTATTTTCATTGTTGAACCGATATCAGTGATATGACAGTTCAGTGAACTAGTTCACCAGTGCTTGCCCTAAACAGTGCTGCCATCTTAGCTGTCTTAAACCAATTTGATATTTTAACATTGTTTTACTAGAAAAGAGAATTAAGCAGGATAAACAAAACTTACTGTATATTTATTCTTATTTGTGCAAAACTTTTCAATTTCTTTACGTTTAGTGCCAATTTTCGGTATCGATCGTGTTCCATTTCCAATTTGTTTCAGGCGAGCTGCTCAACACTATTAGGAGCTGTACACAGAGTCGCATCTAGCGGAACGCGGAGGATTTGCCTGAAAATGTCAAAAGTATCTTAAGCGGGCATCATCCCGCATCTAGCATCTTGCATCTTGCATCTACTGTCACAGCTGTTTGAAATGTTTTGCAAAAATAAGTTATGAAATTGTTGGCGTTTTTCATGCATTGCACTGTTTTTGCAAGATCTGAGTGTCGTTGTGGACAAGCAACGGTAAAAATGAATGAAAAGAATGAGTCAAAAGCAGCTGATGCCAGTTTTTTTTTTAGATATGGTAATATTTTTTAACTGTTTTCTTTTTGAAAAAGGTGTGCAGGCGATAAATCACATAGTTTGAAAAATTAGCATCGCTTTAAAAAGACAGTGTATAATTCCCTAAAAATAACAAATACTGAATAAATAAAATGCTTGGCAAAGGGAAAAATATACTGCAGCATTTTTTAACTTAGCTCTTCATTTCCGCCACGTAACTACAATTCAAATTAGTATTCATTCCTATGTTGGAAAAGCCTTCCAGCAGATCCCAACGGATTTGCGAATCTTTAAATTTTCATACTAGAGACTATGGAACGAGCAGTAAGAAGGCTTTATCTTACACCCGAATACCTTGAACTAAAGAAGCATAATGATAGTCCACCAATGTGGGAAATATGTTGGTTGAAAATATCTCTTCAAATAGTTTCTGATCGGCGATCATTCGACCGATCCTTCCTTATGGAGTATCTCTCCACTGAACATATATCATTCTGTGGAGAACTGCTTTAATTTGCAGCTGTCGCTGTGACCGGGAGTGTTTTTGCTGTGATCTGTGCTGTTTTTGTTCCCAAGTGATCTTATCGCGCTTATAAGATTCTCTTGTGTTAGTTTAGCAGCAAACTAACTTATTTTTGCATTCTGTGCTTTCAACCATTGTCTTAATAATACAAAAAATCATAACAAAAATCTTAATCTTAAAAATCTTTTTGATTGCCTTCTTGTTTTTTATTATACCATATTTTTCGGTGCAATCCCAGTATCTCATAGTCGTGTTCCCTTATCAACATTTCGCACATTCTTGAATGGCTACAGAATGTGAAGTTGTTGCTTATAAATTTTCCATTAAGAGACAACATACTGTACATAAACATTCGCAAACATTTTAGGAGTATTTCGTGTTTCTGACGATGATTTATCGAATTTCGTTTCGATAGTGCCAATATCACAAACCACTAATGTTTAAAGTGAGTATGCGATTATTTTAAAACATAATTATAATTTAATGAATGTAATTTAATATTTATAATTAATAACAGTGATTTTTTTTTTATTTTTATTTCTGAAATTTGTCTCCTATTTATTGGGCAGAAAAGCCGTTATCGCTTTTCTTATATTTTGATTAATTGTTTTATTATTAATTTTGCAGATCAGTAAATTGTAAAAACTGTTAATTTTAGATATGCTGTGCATATTGGAAACCGGCGACTGTAACTAATCGCTTATGTCTAATCACACAGAGCGATATCTTGCGGAACGAATGGGAATTTTTCAAAGGTGTGAAACATTGTTCACATGGGCAACATCTGTCAATACTCAGGTATCAGTCACAGTTGTTAGTTGAAATACATATAAACTGTTATAAATGTTAACGTGTGCAACGAACAATTGCTATAACCAGACGAGTTATGGAAAATGCCCTTGACCCTTGGGCTAATTCTCAACTCAAATAATAACTAATCACATTTTTAGCCTACCATCTTCGCTAGTTAAAATCAAGTCTAGCCAATGCGACTCCTTTTTGCATTACATGTAATTAAATATAATAATATTGTAAATACGATTTTATTTTTATTTACCTTGATGTGCGAACTCAGCTCGTCAGATGCTAGATACTAGATTTCGCTCAGTGTGCATATGGGAGTGTGTGTACACAACATTATCCAAAGTCCATTCATCTCGAATCAAAACAACTGATTCAAAACCCCGATTACAATCAGTGCCATAACCCGGCGACTTCGCTGTTGTTGCCCTGCAGTGAAATCCATCTTGTGCTTAAAAACTAAAGTTTTTGAGACTAACCATCCGTAAGGCTTTAGTTGGCATCTATGGGAACAACAATACAATTTCCTTTCAATCCATCAACGCGCACTAGGCGGGCTTTTTGAATATAGAGTTTACATTTCTATTTCGTATTAATATTTTTGATTTCTGAATAAAAATTGCTGCCAGATAAGTCCATATATACTCCCGGCAAATGCCCGTTTACAGAGACGATGCAACGCTTTCGTCGGACACTGTTCATTCGAGTGTAAAACTAATCGGAGATATTTGGCAACGGTGAAGAAATTGCAACAGAAATTGAACGCATTTTGAATAAATAAAGAAATAAATATCATCTGCATTTAGTAGTGCACATATACATAGGTACATACGATACTGAGCTCATTTGTTTGGTAGAAGGCGACCAGGTAACTGAGCGAGAATATGCGATTGAGACGATCGGCGTCGCCATGCAGAGAAGTGGAGGAGATTGCATTGCAAAGTGGGAGAACCCTTGTGCGCTGTTTAAAGTCTGTTACGCTGCTCAGCCTGCATATCCGTTAGCAAATGCATTGCGCTTGTCGAATTAACTATTCAATTATGGCTAAGCCTGTTTTATGATTTTTCTTAGACCTAGTGTTTTTGTCTACGCTGGCTTTGCGCGAAGCCCAATCCACTTGTTCTTTCGTTTACCTCGTGTCAGATCCAGAATGGACATGCAAATTTAATAAATTCCAAATTACTTTAAATAATAGAAAAGAAGAAAAACACCCAGCAACGGCAAGAAAACGCATTTTTGAGTATCTACTTCGGCACAAAATACACCAAAAATGTATTATGGATTTATTTTTCTATATGATACCAGTGCGTTGGCAAGATTGAATTGGCATTATTCGGAACCAGACGATTATCAGACCAAGTAGTTCTTCCGACGTCCGCAGACGCCGCAGCAGTGACAAAAATCTGTGGCAGATGCTCGCACACGGTAATATAAAGGGTTTCGCACCAAGAGCGAACATCCACATTTTTGATCGAGCGCCAGCCCTATTTACAGTAGTGGAGAACATTGGATATCATCTGACGATCTCTTGAACCAAATCGACATACAGTGTATTACAGTTCAACTGGAACAGCGCCTAGCAAAAAATTTAAAGTGATATAAGGTTTAAACAAAAAACAAACGCAAAATGTTTAAGTGCCAATTTGTTTTATGTTATATCACGTTTGAAAAGGAAACTTCAGTTTTTATTAAAATATTAATTAATTAACTAAAATTGGTCAAAAACAGAAAACATATCCAAAATACATGTTACAGTTTTTTTGGAACAGTCTTAGAAAAGTAACATATTAGGCGTATAAAAACCTAAATAAGGATGTTAATACTTAGTATGATATCCTTTAGCCTTAATAACTTCCCTTACCCTATTCATGGAAGATACCAGCTTCCGGGTAGTTTCTGGACTGATTTTGCTCCACTCATCCAGCAGAGCATTTTTGAGATCGGATCTGTGATTCCGGATGTTATTTTCCAGGAGAGCCCACAAATTTTAAATAACAGTTAAGTCTGGAGACTGGGCCTGTGGAATTATAATGTGGGGGCAGTTCCAGATATGCCAGGACTCTACTAATCCGGACTTATGCTTGGCTGTTGTCCTGGTCGTTGTCGTGGTAGAACCAGAAAGTACGTCGGATTCCTAGCTTCTTGGCACTTAGGAGTACATTTTCCTTTAATATATTGAAATACACACTCTTGTCCATTGTTGTTTCAAAAAACACAAAATTTCCGACGTCGGCTTCCGAGATAGATGCCCATACCATGACATTTCCTCCGTCGTGCTTGACTGTTGCTTTTAGGATTTTGGGACTTAGCTCAGTATTGGACTGTCGCCACACATAATTCCATCCGTCTGAGCCAAAAATGTTGAATTTGGACTCATCTTCAAATATGAATGTGTTCCAGAACTCCAAATCCTTGTCCAAGTGGGCTTTGCCGAACGTCATCCTAGTCCCTTTATTTTTTGCGCTTATAAAGGGATTCTTCCGTGGTACTCGTGCATTAAAGTCATGGTTGCGCAGAACCCGGCGCACAGCTTCCACACTGCACTTTTTCCCCATTTCATCCTGCACCTGTTGAGTCAGTTTTGGAGCCCATAGCTTGGGATTTTCCCTTATTTTCCTGATGATCCTCCGCTCCTCCTATTCGGTGAATATCTTGTTTGGTGCATTTTTGGCCTTGTCCTCTATCCGATTTTCGTCGACGAAGCACCGAATGAAGTTGAATACAGTTGTGGTGCTTAGATTTACCATTTGAGCTATTTGGCGATGTGAATATCCAATCTTGAAGTGTTCCAGGATGAGCTTACGTTGCTCAATGGTAGTCCGTTTGTCCATAGTCCTTGTTGGCTGGTGGCACCCGAGATGCAGGATATAACTAAACTGACTACGAAGGATAGGTCTATTTATACCGAAAATAATCAACCTGACGTAAAAAATCCGGGTTTTTTGGCTCCCAGGTGTCCATAACGCCATTGTTCCAAATAATATGTAACCATAAATTAAGGTACTTTTTTACATAACACGACCTAGCAGGTGGGGAACCCTAGTTTATGGGGGTCATATAGTCACTTAGGTGGTTAATATATGTACCTGCCATCGGTCTTTGGAATTTTTGAAAAATATTGGGTAATTAGTTTATGGCAGGCAATTAAATTTTTTGCTAGGCGCTGTTCCAGTTGAACTGTGTATCCAGCACACCAAAATTTGTTGAAGACAAAAAAAAAAAAAAAAAAAAACAGAGAACGTTGCAATCGGGCGTAACCGACTGCGAAATACTTTGATACCATACTAAATAAAAGCTGATAACAGGTAGTTAATAACAGGGTGGGTGTAGGCAAGAAATACTGCCCAAGTTGGCCTTTCAGATTGCGATAGATATAAGCTAGTAACGTGACTTCAAAGTTTGATAACTATAGCTCTTAAATTTTGGATTTTGGAAATTTTAAGGACGGGAGTGGGCGTGGCCAAAAAAATGTTTGGAGGTCGATCTTAGTAATCTACCTTCCATATTTAGTAACTGTACTTTTTAAATTACGGGAGATATTGGCTTTTATAGTTTTTAGGGATGGGGCGTGGCCATCCAACATTTTATCGATCTCTTAGGGGAGTTACCAGTAACATACTTTCAAAAATTGGTGACATATGCGAGTTTAAAAATGTTATTAGTTTTTAAAGGTGGCTACCGGTAATATAAATACCAAATTTGACGTCTCTAGCTTAAGAACTGCGGAATTTATAGCCATTAAAAATGTTTAGGGGAGGAGGCCTGGTGCGGCAGAGGAGGGCGTGGCAAATGCCAATATTTGAAGGACATCGCCAACAACCTACCAACCAAATTTGGTGACTGTAGCCTGAATATTGTACGAGATACGTGGTTTTATCGATTTGCGATTATCGATTTATCAATTTCCTAGCCACCTGGTGGACGTAGCACTCCAATTTTTACACTTTAACAGACTGATGCGGGCACAGACCAGTTTGTGTTTCAAGTATCAAGTCTATCTCTAAGGGTATCGAAAAAAGTTGCGTTCATACAGACGGACAGACATATATATACCATCGGGATCAAAGCATTTACATTTTTGGGAGTTATGCCTCGTATAATGGGTAAGAATTAAATTAAATTGTCTTTGTCTTAAGGATGGTGCAAGGTGATCATGGTAGGGTGCATTAGAAATGCTTCCGGATCTATAATTTGTTATTTTAAGCAAAAGTAATAAAAAAGTAATCTTTGCCAACGGTTGTATGTAAGTATTGCCAGATAAGACTCTGGATGCAACGTTGCCACTAGAAATTATATGCAACATTTGTCGTGTCTCGTTGTAAAAATTAAATATAAATATGTATATGGTTTCATTTTTACTTTAAATCGTATGCTCTTTATGGCAACGATGATAACCTCATTTTTCTTAAAAACAAGTGACAGCTTTGTATTGGGGAGTTGCGATAAGTGTTTTTTGTATTTGATTTGTTTTTACTGTTATTATTATTGTCTATTATATTGATGTATATGAAACTCTGTGTCGTTAGTATTCAGACTTATATTCCACAGTGCTGTGTTTAATTTGTTGTTTTATTCTCGTTATTTTCATGTCGTGCATGTAAATGTGCTGGCTTCACTTAAAGAATAAAGATGTAATCGGCATATGTCGGCTTTAAAATGGTGTTGCGAGTACTGCTTATAGGCAGAGTCGGATATTCGGGTGAGGCAAACGACGGTATCTTATGATTTTTATCTAGCTTTCAGTAAGCTCAATGCTGAATTTAATGGTTAATAGTGTAGTGTCTGTTTTGTCTTCCTACACCACTGACATTTACTATTGATAATATTCAGCAGGTGTTACCTCTAGTTGTTCTCATTAAATTTCTATCTTGTTCTACAGAATTGAACTCTCAACTTTCTAAACTCTATTTTGACAGTCTTTCTTGTCAATTTAGTATTATTTTCTAATAGATAAACTCCTTATAGATATGATCGTTTATCACGCTTCTTTTGTGGTTGATTGTTGTAGATTCAGATTATGTTTGTTTACTTACTTTCTTGACGTAGAGTTTAAAGTTAATGCACATACCATCTCAATTAGACTTCCCTCTCTCTCTTAAGCATCTTTATATATTCAGAATCGTTTGTGACAGGGAATATTTGATTTTAATACTTTACTTTAATTTCCCTGCGGTTGCATGGTGAGATCCACCAAATGTATTGCTGCCACTCAGTTCATTTGAACTTACTAATGGGCTTCATGGGTTGTCACTGTCTCAAGTTAATCTCAATCCGTTTACTGTCCATATTTTTATTGCCTTTACCGTGCGATGCTATAATGAATTTCTTCATCGCTGTTGGTTGCAATTTGCACAGGATCTACAAATCGAAAAGGGTAATAAATAATGATCCAAGGACTTTGAGGGACACACACACACTCTTTGAATCCGACCTTTTAAGTAAGATAATTATCCAGGAGTGAAACCATGGGCTTGTGAGCAGAACATTTTGATTAACAGAATCGAATGCTTTACTCGAGTCAGTGCAAATGACATAAAATCACATTTTCAGAAGAAATTCATTATTTATATATACTACAGATATTACAAAGATGAACAACGGATTTTTCAAATAGACCTGAAATAGCAAATAACTTTGCAATACCTCTGAAATTATAAATATCGGACCAAATATTTATTTAATTTAGTAATAGATGCAGTAAATGAATAAATCTCGAAACGCACGCAAATTACAACTACGCAACCAACTCATCAAAGTTGTAAAATTACATAGTATATAGTGAAGTGAATATGTTATTATTAAAGAAACCCGATAATAATAGTAATAAGCAATTGTAATAAACGTGGGCTCTGATTTATTTACTGCTTGTGAAATTTCTCGAAATTTGCTACCAATTTTGTCAACAATATTCATGAAAGATTTAATTGCTTTTAATGACTTTACTTGAACTTTATTAACATAATATATTTGTGGTAAACAATTTTCATGAACTATTTTATTTTTAACTTTTTGACTTTATTAATTCAATCTAACTATTTGTTATATTTGTAAATAATGTTCAAATAATTATACCAAAATATAATGCAAGGTTTTTGGATCTAAACAGATTTAAACCTACCAACTCGGATTATTTGCTAGTTGAAATGATTTACTGTTTACTGTGTAGAACTGCGCATACCATTTCCGAAATTTTTTAATCGAAGACTCTTCCAACACTAGCAAGGGGTTATTCCGATAAGTTTTATGATTCCATATATTAATATCACGCTCAAACTAAAATTAAAAAACAATAATTAGGTTACAAAATTTTTTTTTTATACTTTACACACCATAATGCTTTCCCCGCATATTAAAATTTTCATAAATGGAGCCATTAATCGGGTTGCATAAAATCTGTGAACAACTTTCTGCAGTAACGGTTTTATTGGAGTAATCGTTTGAAATATTTGAAAATGTCCAAATGTTGGTGAATGCAGAAACATATGAACATAGGCGGGCCCAACCTGAAAACATACTTATAACTTATAAAACGATTTATCATTAAAATAGTAAAATATAATAACCTGTTTGCCTGTAACATTCATTTGAGAGCATCGAAAATTTCCAAATAGGTTGAAAGAATGATTCAACTTAATTTCGGCAATGTGTTTGTCTTCGGCCACGTTCCAACTAGAAGGAAAATTTTAAAAATTTTAAAAAAAGCATAAGGACGAAAACAAAATGCACAATCCAAAATGAAAATTAAACATTCTTAAACTGTAGCTTAAAATTTGACTTTCTAGTTATAGTTTCTAGTAGTTTGATAAATAGGTTTGGAGGTTAATTTTTAACCCCTTTTTGCATTCTGCATAAGGTACGTGCCGCAATAAGTACTGCGCATTTTGTCTACAGTCTGATTGTTTTGCCAACAGTTCGTCTTGTGGACATAATCGAGGCAGTACCCACCAGCTCTGGTCGTAGACTGGTTTTTTAGGTAGAATTTATTTGCGGACCTTACATAAAATGCAGGGTAGGAAAATTAATTGGTTTGGATGAGTGTAGAGTGCATTCATGGGCAGACAAAATACTCAAGACCCGAAGTATTGACGCGAAAGAGACTATATAAATAAAATTACAAAATGGGATGCTTCCAGGACGAGAGCAAATTTTTCGAGAGGTATTCGGATTACACCGCATAAGGTATTTTTGTTTGTACATACATTTTATACATATATTTGTATGAATTTGTCTATTGAGTTTGAAGAACTTGTTAAATGGTTCGGAGGTGAGGACAACACCAGGTAGGATAAGGGTTTCAGATAGCGACCGGCCTCTCTTCGTGTAGTTCAGCTGTGGATAAGACGAGATTCCTCGTGAAAACGGAAAAGTAGCAGATAGGATACCGACAAGGCGTTGTGCTTGTGTTGCAGCCTTCAGAAGCATTACCTCCCATACACCCAACCTCCTCGCAATTACCTTTGTTATTACCATAACGTCAGCTCTGGCAATAGCTCATCGTGTCTGATGTGACGATAACTTCAGTTAGCCGCTAAGTTTAGTGAAGGCATTAAAAGCATGGAAACGCAGATACATATATGGGTGGTAGGATGAAACAGTGCCATATACACTGAACATAATAACTATTTAAGTCAACTTCGAAAAAACGCAGTAATTCATAACAATTTATTAAATTTAAAACTTTTTTCTTAAGAGATTTTTTTGAATTATTGCAAAACATTGTATGAAGTTAAAAATAAAAGACAAGCCATCTTATTTGTTTATCACAATTATCTAACGACTACACAAGGACGTATAAGCGTCAGGATAGCCGTGTCGCATTATTGTGAAATTATAACTGGCGTAGCCGGATTACTTATTAAATGGAAAATATAAATCAGAGAACGGCTTATATTAATTTTAATGTTATTCAGCAACTTTTAAAAATAAAAAGGCGTTAAAGAAATTTCTCCGAAAACTTGTATCCCTCACAATTTTACAGCGTTTATTCATTAAAATAAACGTAAAATTCGCGTACCTCTGCCCCTACAAAATTGCGAAAACATTTGACTTAAACAATTTTTAAAGCTAAATATTATTTTTTCCCAAATATAAATTTTAATTCTCTAATTTGTATATTAATAATCGAAATAAAAATGGCTTCTAATTTTAACTTAGTGGAAATACCTTGCTTGCCATTGATGATATCCAAGGTAGCGAACAATACTTTCTTTTATGTTGAAGCCACCAGCTATAATATTATCATTGTGAATTGCTTTGAAGTGTGCCAGATCGGCACCATTTTCTGGTATTTCCTGAATGTGACAGTTTATATAAAACTCGTTGCGGCCATGGTAAACAAATTGGTTGCTTTGAAGTTCGACAGATTTAGGAAGAGTCCATGGAATTTCGGATCCTTCGACACTATACCAAACAAATACAAATCCATTCATTTCTGTGGAATTCCATTTCTTTACTTTTGTTGCCGGTGGGACTGAAAGGCGGCAATCTTTTAGTATATATTTATTTCTATAAGTAAATATTTTCGCCATTGATTTACCACAAGTGCTATAAGGAATATTTGTACACATTCCGTCTGTCCCTCTGAAACTCCATTGATGAAAGGGGCACTCAATGTTATCTCCAATAACTCGACCTCCAACTGCTAGGTTAGCTCCTAAGTGTGGGCAATATGCATCCAAAATAAAAACTTTATGTTTTTGTGAGCGATATATTATAAAATGCTCCCCCAGGCAAGATAGATATGTTGATTCACCAGCCTTAAGCTTGGATGATTCGAGAACTCCATACCAACCATTTGGGTATGGCGGAGGTAATTCCTTTGATCCAATTTTTCGTGACTTTCTTAAGCGGTTAATTGTGTCACGCTTCTCTTTGCTTCGCAGCTTGTTCGCATTGTTTATGAATTGCCAGTCAGTACTGTCATCCATTGGCTTGCATGTTTTAAGAAAGAAATCAAGATTTTTATCTTAGCTTAAAAATGAAAACTGATTTTTTTCCGAAAGTGAAATACTAATGATTTTATGCAATACTTGTCCATGTGAACGCACGTTTCTCCGATGTATCTTAGTCATTCATGTTTTCTTTATACAAAGTTACCTACATAAATCTTCAATCTTGAAAGCCACTGTATTTCAAGGGTAGACTCACTTTAAAAAAGGGAAACAAATTCAAATTAAGTTACCTTTCGCCCTGAAAATCGGGAAAAATTTTTACTGCCATTATTTTTTAGCTAAGGTTATGAAACTTGGATATTTTTACTAGCTTCCTCTAAACATTGATAAAAACATAGCCCTTAATTGAATCAGACGGCTGTCGATATAGCATGATTATGCTGGGAAAATGCCAAAATCTCAGTCTTGCTTTGTGCGGCATGTGTTTAAAGGCAAAATTACCCGTTTGGTCGTTAACTGGTGGTTTTGCTCTTAGGCTTCTTAATTTCGTTATTGGCAGCTCCATCTGCTGAGGAGCGCCTAGCGATTCGGTTCTAACGGCTAGACGGCCTGGTTTCTGATGAGACGTGGCCCATTAAATATCAGTTTTCGTACATGAAATTTTGAGGAGACTTGTAACGTTCGTTGATTTCAAAATAGAAAGATCGATTTTTTTTTCTGCACTCATTTTTCACACCTCGCGATCTATTTTTAATAAGCTTATTCATTCTGCAGCCAAGAAAGATGGAAGTACAAATACTAGCTGAGCCAGCTATCCACTTAGTCTTTAAAATCTTACAATGCTTACTAAAAATTCATGAATTCATGTGAATTAACAGAATTATTTGAACATCCTCTTGGAATACCTTTGGAAAGTGCAGAACAAGTTTGTGAGTGCATTGAAGACAGAAAATATTTGAATCTGACAAAAGTAATTTATAAGCTGTGAGGTTGCATTTTCTCAAGCTCAGAAATCAAATATCTGACCAACATATAGCCGGCCTATTTCGAATTAATGAATATAAAGAAGATATAGATTTGCATGACATTGTAAAATCGTGTTAGTTTTATTTATTTATTTATTTGAGGTACTTAATTTTCCTATATTTAAATTCATTGTGTGTTTTTTATTTTACTTTTTAAACAAAACATATTATTAATCTTATTGAGAAATCCATGTACTAAAACAAGTGAGAACGTTACGGTCGGGCGTAACCGACTGCAAAATACTCTGATACCATAACACTGATAGAACATGGTGGCTGTAGCCAAGAAAGTGGGCGTAGCTGAACAAAATGTTAGACAAGGCTCCTAGCAATCTTCATTTTAAGTTCGGTAACTGTAGCTTTTAAATTACGGGAGATATGTGGCTTTTGGAAATTTTGGGGCGCGGAAGTGGGCGTGGCTGGAAAAAGTGGAAAAGGTTCATAGGAAACTTCCTTTAAGGTTTGGTAACTATAGCTCTTAAAATGCGAGAGATATTGGCTTTTATCGTTTTTGTGGGCGGGAGTGGACGTGGTACAAAATCTGTACGAATTATTGAAGGAAGTTACGACCATAATAACTTTGAAGTTTTGTGGCTCTAGCTTTCAAATTGTACGAGATAAATGGTTTTATTAGTTTATTAACAGGTGTAACGGTGTTAGGGAGGCGGAGTGGGCGTGGCCATCCAATTTCTTGGGGTAGTTACCAGTAAAATACTTTCAAATTTTGATGACCTAGCTTACAAATTGTGGAAAATATGCGCATTTCAAACTTCTAGGGCGGTGGGTGCAGGCTTGTTCAGAAAATGTATATGCCGATCTTCGGTGGAGGTTACCAGCAAGTTAGTTTTCAGTTTACACTTTCCGAAATATCGGCTTTGGCGATTATGGGCGCAGGTGTAGGCGTGGACATAACATTTTCGATTCTTAAAGGCCTACCAAATTTTATGGCGCTGACTCAAAAAGTGAGGAAGAGTTGGACCTTTCCGAGCTTTATGGGCGGCGTCTGGTAACGGCGGCGGTAGACAAAGTCGATGCCGATCTTTGAAGTACATCACCAACAACCTACCAACTAAATTTAGTAATTGTAGGTTTAAAATTGTGGGATTTATGTGGCTTCATCGATATATGATTATCGATTTTATCGATATTCTAGTCACCTAGTGGACATCGCACATCAATTTGAACGTTTGTATGAGGCGTGCACATACAGCATGAAGGACAAAACCAATATACTCTTGTGCCTTCGGTATCAAAGTATAATTACCTTTATATGGGCGCCGACCATTGCTGTAAGTGGGTACGCTAAGATAATTGATAGTAGATCGGCACTTTGAAGGTGTTACTTAGTAACATACAAACAAACTCTGTACTTTTAGTACCACCTACACTTTTAGTAACACCTTTAACTATATTTATTTTGGTTTCCTTCAGTAATTATTTGCTTTTATGAACTGCCGATGCTATTTCCCCACAAATCGTTAGAGCTCCTTCTGTTTTAAAGCAAGAGTCCTCCAGATGTAAAAGGTATATTATTGACAACTTTTTTACGTAACTCTCGTTGCAGTGCACTGAAATCATTTGTGTGTTTAACAATCTAATAATGTCTGATATTCGTAAGAAGATAAAGATTGATTGGTTGTAACAAAAATGGAGAAAATAACACACGCCATAGTATAAAACTTGTTGAAATGAAACGTCATAATTATGCAAACGAAGCTTTCCAATTCAATAAACTTAAGACAATGAAAAACATTAGTCATCACGACTTGAGGTGAGGATATCCAATTTGTTCGACGCGCGCGAACTACCAAGTATGTGTATTATAGGATTGCAAGCTTTGAAAAAAAAGAGGAATTTTCAATTTCAAAGCAATATATCACTTCACTTATAGTTTTTTAACAAATATATGCATACCTTTGTCCAATCAAGGGGTATAAAAAACACCCAGTACAAACAAAGTGATATCACAATTACTAAAGTAAGCACTGCGTAAATGTTTAATCGAACATGTGGCATAATTGTTAACCATTGATTACACTCAATCAAGGATTTTAATTTAAACAAAACTGAGTACATATTATTTTTGCATTTTTTTTTATAAGTATACAAAATTTAAACCAGCTATCTACGAGCTAAGCGTTGCAAGATTTGTGGAAACCTGAAGAAAAATTGTCTCTTTTCAATAGAAGAAAAACATTAATATGTATGGCGATGATGTGTAGATATGTTCGTTTGCAAGTATAATTTAAACTTCCAAGTACAATTGTGTGAACCCATTTTGAGTATATTTTATTAGAGCAAAACAAACTGTTTTCATGTGGGGATTCCACACTTGTAAATTAAGCAATTTCTGAAATCGAAGAAGTATTCCGTTTTCATTTTCAAAGTAGACGATTGCAGGCTTCAATTTACGAAAACGGAAAAGCCTTCTCTTTTAAAAAGAGACTCATAAACTTTAGCTTGCAATATTTTTTGGATTGATTTAGAATTATTTTTCCTTACTTAATACTGCAAAGTAGTTTATAAATATTTTATAAATAAATATTTTGTGACCACACTTTATATTTTACATGCATACAATTTATCAGATAAACTCCATCCGTTTTTGTTCGTGCAGTATACCATTATACCATTTCAATGCGATATAAATGTTCTGCTGAGTTCACACAGAGCGAATCACGTACCAAGTAGCTGCTGTAGTGACTATGTGAATTGAAAATTATCTTAGATAGTGCATCGAATGTATAGGTATGATTCGTCTATATATGTGCATACAGAAAATGCATTCACTTCCCGCTATTTCCTTTGGTACATTTGAATTTACAATTTTATAAAACAATATCTCTGTTTCTAAACCGATCTCGATGAAATTTCAACCGTTGATCAATGTTAAAACAAACAACAAATTTTTGTTGCTATTGGTAATCGATATTTATCGATATTAGTGAAGCTATCTTACAGTCTTTGATATCGGCGCGATAATACAGATGGATAGACATGGCTAAATCGACTCGGCTGTTAATGCTGATCAAAAAATTGTATACTTTATACTAACAATATTTGGGTATGTCGGCGTTCGACAAGCTAGCTCCAGAAGACAACCGAGGCAATCTTGATTAAAGAAATCCTTATGCCAACATGGACTTATGCTGTCCATGTTTGTGGGACTGCGCCAACCCATCAATTTTTCAAGCTCAGGGTGGCCCAATCGCTTGCTGCTCGGCGTGCCCCCGGCCTGCCATGGTACGTCATCAATGGCATTGGACTCTTACTGGTTGGGGACCAAATTAATTCTCACAGTTGCCGTTACACTGACAAACTGTTTGCGACAGACGACTGAAGAGGTTACACCCTAGTGACCTTACCACCAGAATTGTGGATAGCAGTGGCAATGCCAATTCAATGAAAACTAACAATGTGCTATTTATATTACGCTTTAACGGGCACCAAATTCAAATTTAAAACACAATTCAAACAAATTAAAAGTTCTTTTCTGTTACTGCCAACAGTGGATATATGAAAAATTTGTTGGCAAACTCATACACCCTCTATTAGGCGTTCCAGCGATACAGCTTTGAAGGTTCAAAGAGCAGTACTTCCGTATGGGCTACATCTAAGCCATATATTTGAAATCAACATTTGATTAAACTCGTGTTGATGGTGTTAAAAACTGTACCAAGCGTAACGGGATCTTGTTTACGTATATTGTATAACGATGCTTCTTCTTACACTTTTCCGTTAGTTGCGTTCGGTTTTTTCCCAGTTTTTTTTTTTGTATATTTCTCTTTTTTGAGCTAGTTTGGCAGTCACTTTCTAGCAGTTGGAAAAGTAATTTGGGCGTTATATGAATTTTCTTTGAATATAATAAAGTGTAGATATTTATTTAATATTTTACATATAATATTTTTAATATTTTTATATGCCCAGGATGACAGTATTTTTAGTTTACTAATTTGGTCACCGCAACACCATCCGCCTTGTCTGTGTCCCATATTTATCGCAATGTTGCCTAGAAGGGGTGACAGGACGACCCCTTGCCCTTGCTCAGCCTCGCTGCCTCGTTAGCACTTTCTATATCTGAGCAGAAATCTCTCCGAGATTTCCTTGTGGCTTGTCTGGTGGCTTTTTTGCACCCTCCCAAACCTGACTTATATTGAGACCAGTGAAAATCGTCATTCCGTGATTTCGCAGCATTGAAAGGAGACATGTAAATTTACCGAAGAACGATTAGTTCAAGCATTCACCATGGGGGATTGTTTTTGTGAGCGAAGGCCTACTGCTAGGGCAAGCATTATGGCATTGTGAAAGTGTCTGTGAGATTACAGAGATGAGCGAAAGAATTTGAACCTCGATGTAGTTTTCTTTTAAAAATTTCCCAGTTTGTCTTTTACTGATTTAAGAAGTAATCTGGTGTTGGGTGGCTTATTGTAAGATTAAATTCTATGTATCTGTGAGCAGAGACCTGTTAGCTGATCGCTAATGGACAATGAGACAAGGGTAATTTCTATGACCTCTTTGCGGTTTTAAATAATAAAAGTGGGCCTGAAATGATTTCCTACCGCGAATTTAGCTCCGAATAATAAGAGATTCCTCGTAAATAAGCAGACAAACAGCAGGTACGGTGACGTTAATCGTACTGATAAGGCGTCTGTGCTACCGCCTTTTAAAAGCGTTGCCGCACACAACCCCAATCTCGCCGCACCACTTACCTACCACCGTTTTATCCCCACATCTCACTCCTGCCCGAACTAAGGTGACACTCGAACCGTGCCGAGTTTCAGCTTGGCTAGGGGCCCAGGTTATAAACTAACCCAGTCTCTAATGGGCTCAGGTGAACGGAGATCGCCTGTTCTAATTATCCTTACTCGGGTAATGCCGATCTCTGACCTGGTGGACATTTATTTCTCTGCATCACGTAGGAACTAATGAAAGGTTCAAATAAAGTGAACATACCACAGGATCTCCCAGCGGAGAATGTCGCTAGACATTTGATCAAGCCATAGACAGGGGAGGTCATCCAGTGTAGTAGACCAGCACTAATAGGACAGTGCCGCAGGCACATGACCATACCAGCTCGGTGGGCTGGGCCCAGGGAAGCAGTTGCGACACCGGCTCCCAAGAGATGTTACCTATGCAATTCCCTCAGGTTATGCTCAGTAACGGAGAATTGTCTGTGTTGGAAGAGGCTCCGTTGAGGGCTCAGCCGACTGTC
>JAWNMT010000221.1:0-39477 GCA_035043795.1 Drosophila pullipes
AATTGGTGAAAGAAAATATTACAACCAATATTGTTAACCCAAGAGGGCAACTTCATCCCACGGATCCCGATTCAGCGCATATTCGCTATTGTCCAGGAGACAATAAACAGTTTGAAATCAAATAATTCCGAGTTTATCAGCTAGTGCCAGATGACCTTAAAAGTTAATCCATAAAAATGTGAATCATCAGTCAGCTGCGTTGCGCATGCGCCTACTTACAAACCCACGTAATTTTTGACCTAAAGTGCTTATCAGCTTGTGTGTTTTCTATAAGCGTGGATAAACAGATCATAAAACTTAAGCAGATTATAAAATTGAACAGATCATAAAGTTTGAGCAGATCATAAATCTTCTGATAAATTCAGCATATTCAACAAGCAACAATTTATAATTATGTCATTGTAAGAAGAAGTAGTTGATGCATTAATAGTTAACAATGCACTGGCTGATATTAAATCAAACGGATAGTCAAATGTAAATTATATATATATATATGTGTTTCCTAATGTTTTAAATAATTTTTCAAACAGCTTCATCTCTGCTACATCGTTAAGACCATATATCTCACACTGTTGGAAAGATAGAGTCACTAAACTTGAAAGGTATAATGCGAGTAACACCCTTAAAAGATCCGAAAAAATAAAGTTGAACGCCGCCCACTTCCGCCCTCGAAAACGGTAAAAGCCTATATCCCGCGTAACTAAAGAGATTGTAATGGTCGGTAGATAGGTTAGGTTAGGTTATATTGACTGTCAGCCCGATGGGCTGACACATATAGGCCATATTTGGCCCGTTGTGATACCGAATGGGATCTAGGAATTTTCTCCAGCAGTCGAGCCTCCAAAGTATTCTAAAAAGTCAGACATTTGCCCAGCAAGATGCGTTAATGAATTTCGCTATCTTGGTCGGTCTCATATGTCGAAGCTCCGATAAGCCAGTTAGGTAGTAGTTTCCCACGACTGCCAACCTTTTCCTGGCAAGTGATGGGTAGAGTCAAAATAAGTGTTCCGTGATTCCACCTCTTCCTCCTCTTTGCAGCTTCTGCAAAAGTCATTATTTGGCACTTGGAGTCTGTTGTCATGAATGCCGACCAGCCAGTGCCCCGGTAGAGCCCGGATCAACTTAGACTGCACAGCTCTTTGCTGCGCTTAGCGTTGATAATTGGCTATGTCTGGTGTGCTATGCGGGCGGAGGTAGCATTTTGCCTTTTCTTATTTGACCTTCGCCTGCTTTCTTCTTTGATATTGAGCTTGCATCCGCGAGGAGTGGTAGTATAGTACCTTTCCTAGCTAACTCATCGGCTTTACAGTTGCTTTCAATGTCCGGGTGTCCAGGAACCCTTATTAGGCTAATAACATGCTCTTTTGCCATCTCGTGTAAAGATTTGCGACAGCTTGTTACTGATATCGATTCAATGTAAATATTTATATTGCCAAGGCTAACTTTGAGCCTTTCTAGGCAGTCTATTGCTTCTTTTATGGCCAGTACCTCAGCTTGAAAGACACTGCAGTGTGTTGAAAGGCTGAAGGAAAATTGTATGTTGAACTGCTCGGAGTAGACCCCTCCGCCTACGCGGTTGTCTAATTTGGAGCCATCTGTAAAGAAGGTTATGTTTGCCAGTGGACCGGGGGTGCCATGAACCCATTCCTCCCTTTGGGGGAAGTATATTGAAGGGTGTTCCCAGTTGCGTTACTGGCACGCAGTAATCTATTTTTGAAGGGATGGTCGTCTTCCCTTCTAGGATAGAGGCATGGCCTGTACTCTTCTCTGAGTCTTTTGGGCGCGAGTGCTGCATTTTCCATTCCTTGTGTGGGGACTTTGTAATTTCTTGTAAAAAGATAATAAATAATGAACAAGTTCCGTTTTATTAGGGCTTACCCCCAATCCACTCTCTTGTGCCCAGCATGACAGTGTTTTTAGTTTACTAGTCATGAGGTCACAGAGAGTTTGTTGGTATTTTCCTCTGAAAATTACCGCAACGTCATTTGCTCCCCTCCATGTCCCGCTGCAATTTGTTAATTGCTATGTTCCATAGTAGGGATGACAGGACGTCTCCTTGTGGCGTACCTCTGCTGACGAACCTGGAGAGAGTTGACGAAGTGTGGATATCACAGTCCTACAAGTAAGCAATTGATTGATCAATCCCACTAGACCGGTGTCAATTCCCAGGCTCAGCAGAGCTCCAGTTATGGCTGCTGGAGGTACGTTGTTAAAGGCGCCCTCAATGTCGAGCAACGCTGTACTCCTTATGGAGTGGAAAAAATACCACAGAGTGAAGGGCAGTATTTGTGAATCTGCCCTTTGTTGCATTTGCAGACATATCGATACTCAATTATCGTATGCCACAACCAAAAGTGAGATTTAAAGGGCCACATTGCTGAAAAGCGAGAGCAAGTTGGCAGGGTCAGCAACACCAGCGTTGCATGTGAGGACATTCTCCGCAAGGTGGCGCGTTGAAGGTTAGGGACAAGAACACATATGGAAAAGAATAAAACGCAGTGGGGCAGGTCGTGGTCCATAGCACTTAAATTTTTGTGCCGTACGGATCGAATGTTGAAGTACATTTAGGAGTGCCTTGATAGATCCATATTCGATAGATATACGATAGACCTTGTGAAGCCAAATTCGGCGTAAGTGTGTCTGTTTGAATAAATGTTGTGCTGTTCTAATTTTGTGGTTTATGTTTAGGTGGCCGACGGCGGATCACGCCGCAATTGTGCAATTTATGTCATATGCTCCGAAGTTGACGCAACAACGACCTGGCCGTCGCGCAAAGATTGCTGGATACGCCCTGGGCGAATACACCATCCCCTGATATTGGCAGCGCGCAAGCGCACCGACGGTATTTCTTCAGCCGGTGAGTGCGTTCCGGTACGGAATAAGTGCCATCGGGATAAGCCTTCAGTAACCAGCCGCGTAGCTCGAGCGCAGTACACTCAATCGACCCAGAATCCAAATTAAACTACAAATTGTAAAAAAAAAAAAAAACCGCAAAGAGAAACACATGTCAAAAAAAAATCAGATCCACGCCCTGTCGAGTGCGAGTCGACTGCGCGCATGTGAGCAATGCTCCACCACACCCACCCCTTCTCCAGTATATTTATGTAAATGTTGAATGTTAAGTTAAGCAAATTTGTGGAACGTTATGTTAAGCTATTCGTTATTTATGTTAATGTATTTATTTATTCACGCATCTAATATTAATTTAAATTTCTAAGTTAACCGCGTTCGTCAACAAAATCCGGCGTCCGGATTTTTGCCAAATTGCGGAATCCATTTTTTTGCACGAGCCCCCCATACACCGAATACTTATAGTGGAGCTCTAATAGAGTAGGATAGGGATTGAGGGCCACCTAAAGTAATAGTCATATTTGTTCAATTTTTTTATTTTGGTTTTATCGGATTTGGCAAGATTCCCGATTTAAATTCAAAATTGAATAGCCGTTGCAGAATACTGCGCTACCTAGCGGCGTATTTAGTAATTATTACATAATGTTTGTTAATAAATTGTAAGGAAATAACGATGATCTGTGAGTAAGTTAAATACAGGGGAGAATCACCGGGAGCATGGAATAAATTAGTCGTCAACTACAATTTAAGGGCGATGGGCAAATCGAATTCGTGCAGGCCCATTGCAGGAAGGGCGGGTACGTCGTGGCCATAAACACCAGGCCCGTCAGCTGTTTCGTTTGTTTTGTGTGTGCATGTAGGTCTTTATGTAGTGTTGTGTAGGTCGATTTTTTTTTGAGTCTGTACCGTCCACGGGCAGGGTTGGAGTTACCCACCTCTGGGAATACTGAGCTAGCCGAGGTTGCCCACTGCGAAACACTGGACGTGTTACACCTTTCTGTAGGCATGTTGAGACTCCGACATCAGCTTGGAGTCAATGGATGCTGTGAGATGGAGACTTACGAGTCGGTACGTTTTTAACCTGCTTTTTCAGCTGCTAAGAGCTTATAATATTTGTCTCTCAGTCCACAAACCTTGCCTCCAATTACCCAAGGTTCTTGGACTAGTATAATATTGTCTCCGCCTCCAGTCAGGCGGAGCATCAGGGCAGCGAATGCTGCTTTGGCCCGCTTTGCAACGGGTCCATGAGCTTCTTGCGAGCGTTGCCGTTTCGCCTGGCTCTGCTCTTTGGTGGGTGGTGCCTCGCAAAAGTTTGGCAGCACCTTTCTGGCTCACTCCACCTTATTTTGCCATTCGGCTGGTGGGTTGGTCACTGCGTTTGCGTTTTGCCACTTCAAAATGCTTGCGGCATTTCTTCTTTCGGCATACGTAAACCTTTAGCCGCAGCGCTGGTAGTTGGCAATTCGCCCTTCGCACCCGCTTCGGCTTGCAGGTTGCCTGCACAAGTGCTTTGCCTTCCTCCCACGGAGCCGGATGGATCGGGATTCTTAACAACTGTCAGGTTACCGCTTTGGCCAGGCTTTCGAGCCGCTGCCTCCGCTACATGTTTGGGATTCCTCCCTACCGGTTTTGAGAGAGTACCGGACTCTTTTTGGGGTTTCTTGTTTATGGAATACGTGGTGATTTCCACGAGTTGCGGAGAAAGAATGTCCACCTGCACAGAGCTCCGCGATGTGCAGGTAAGGCTGAATTAATATCGGAGGTCGCCAGGTATCCGATATGCTCCGTAGAAGATGGGCTATTTGTGGGCCCCGAGCCAGGCTGACTATCGGCACGGGTCGCATTACACCTTAGTGCGGCCCATTACCTCGAAACCATGATTCCCAGGGACAAGACTATGGAGACAGTTCACGTCCGAGGTTCAGGGCACGAGTCTTAGCTAGCATCGGTATCTTGCGGACCACTGTAATGCTATTACCAGTCGGCACCCTCATGGAGGGTTCAGTTGAGGAATTTTTGCCAACCATGGTCGGTAGATAGATCGATGGCCTTTGGGTATCGACTGGAGGACCACCTTTAGAAGGTGGTAAAAAATGAAAAGAGAAACGGAGGAAAAAAAGGGGAAGAAGAAGGAAACGAAAAGGTCGCAAGCGCATGCGCGTAAAAATAAAGATTTTGAAAAAATGTGAATAAATTAGATGTAGATATTATAACTTGGGGCTTATATATATTCAGAGCTTTGTCTTTAATACAGAAAATATGTCCGCTTCATGCGACTTATACGCGATTCAAGCGACCGAAAACGACTGACTCACACTACATGAAAGTATTTGAAACATATCATCGAAGAAGGTCTTAATCCAAAGGATCTTACAATTACTGTTGCTCGCAGGCAACAACAGATTAAGACAACGAAACACATGCGAAAGAAGCTGAGGTATACATAAGCAAATATAGTTATTTCCAACAATAGAAAAATAACGAATATCATTATATATAAAAAATAAAATAAATAACAAATATAAAAATAACAAACAAACAATCCGGCGGCAACAATAGGCGGAATAATCCAACGCCGCCACCAAGGAGGAGATCGTCGGGGATAACTGGGACAAATCAGGAAACAAGGAGTGGAATCCAGGGAACATTGAGACGACTCAGATTTGCCCAATCTCAGATATGAACTACAGTAGTAGTTCCAAGTAACGCGATCTGAATTTGAAAGGGAACAAGAACTGAGAGAGCGCAAGCAACAACAGGGAGGGAGTACGGAGGAATACATACATGCCATGTTGGTGCTTAGATCTCGGATATCCAGCTGTCTCTCTGACTATGATTTAATCAAAGTAATTAAAATGAATGTCAAAGATCAGCTTTCAAGGATCGTATACCCAATTCCTATTGCCAACCAGAAACTTCGCGAGGAGTGCCAAAACGGTGCAAGGATCAACAACACGATGGGGTCGAACGTCAGCTAGCCAAGACTATGCTCGGTGCCGAGAACAACCAAGGGTATACGAGATAGATGCGACGGAACATGATCCAGGGAGCGAAGCACCCGAAACGCTAGAAGCACTTTATAAACCGAAGAAGCCGGGAGATCGGACTAGCCTAACTTACTGGATCTGCAAGCAGCTAGCACGTACGTTATTTGAATTCGAGGCTAGCTCAGTCAGTAGAGCATGAGAATCTTAATCCCAGGGTGTGGGCGATAGCCCACATTAGCCTCCTTTTGCACTCCTGTTTCTCTGAAATGACCTTCTAAACCGTAGCGTGGTGTAATGGTCGGTAGATAGATCGATAGATTTTGGGTATCGAATGAAGCACCATCTTTGGAAGGAGGGAAAAACGGAAGAGAGAAAAGGAGGAAAAAGGGGGAAAGTACGAAGAAGGAAAGAAAAGACCGCATGCGCATGCGCATAAAAAAGAAATTATTTAAAAAAATGTGAATAAATTAGATATAGAAAAATAACGAATATAATTATATATAAAAATATAAAATAAATAATATATATAAAAATAACAAACAAACAAACCGGCGGCAATAACAGGCGAACTAAGACAACGCCGCCACCAACGAAGAGATCGTCGGGGACAACTGGGACGAATCAGGAACCAAGGAGTGGAATCGAGGGAACATTGAGACGACTCGGATCATCCCAACATATCAATAGCCCCGAATTGGCACGAAGACACAGCTGATCGTCCCTAACACTTAAGGCATCAATGATGAGCAATGCCTACAACGGTGATGCTCATTGTGCCCATCAGTGATACACACTTTAGCAGTCAATAAAAAAAAGAAAGCATACATTTTTTTAAACTTTAAGCAAAGTAAATAATTATTAATATATTACATAAATAAGAGAATTTAGTGTTTTCCAAACAAATATTTGAAATTCACAATGTGCAATTATTAACTAAGTATATTGTGGATAAAGTGAGACATGATTTGTGAATTAAATAGTCTAGTATGAAACGAATGAAGATGAATTGTTAATTTAATATGATTGAGTGCGGTGAGGGTATAACAAAAGAACGAGAAAGGAGTAATAGTAAAAGGGAATTTCTCCGATAAATTCTGACGAGGAATCATTAGGAAGGAGGGACACGCAGGCTGTACAACGTCCACACAGCCAACACAGCAGCGAGCGGACTGGTTTGATGGAAATATTTTTTTTTTTTTTTATTTATAAAAGAATTCAAATTTTTGTTAATTTGCCGCCCAATATATCGCGGTCGGACCACACCTGAGCCGATCGCTAGCCGGCTGAGCGATATATTGGTGCTTGCGATAGGCAAGGCATAAAAAGCTATATTTACTAAACTTAGAAGGTAAACGCCTCCAAAATTCCCAGAAGCCTATATCTCCTGCAATTTAATAGCTACAGTTACCAAACTTGGAAGGAAGGTTGCTAGCTTATATCTACCGTAATTCGAAAGGCAAACTTGGCCAGTACTTCTTGGGTACACCCACCCTGTTCTTTGTTACTTGTTATCCGCTATATGCCCGACCGCAACGTTCTCTCTTGTTTTATTTTAGAAAATCCAGCTCAAGTTTGTGTTGCCTGCATTAAGGCAATTTTGGTAGCAGCAGCAACAAAGCTACAATCACTTTAATTAAGTGTGTATATATATTGAATTTGTCGCCCTGTGAGGCTTAACATAAATAGTTGTGGCTGCATATGCATTCTCTGTTAAGCGTAGTTTAGCTGCAACAGCCAGCGTATAGATCTCTTTGGGCAGTGCTCTCTCTCCCTCTCTCTCCATCTCTCGAAAAAGGACGCTCGCTAAGCTGCCGGCTTCTGCAGCTTTATATTCGGTTTTGGTTTCTTTAGCTTATCGATCGTAAGTTACAATGGTGTTGAAAAGGTTTGGCAATTGGCTTCAAACCTTTAATAAACAAAACAGAGTATTGTTAAAAAGGCTAAGGTCTGGCTTCTAGTCTAAATATATTCAATAAATTGTATAACGTCGAAATATCCTTGTGTTATTATTGGACAGTAAAGTTATTAATACACTGATAGCGCAAACACTGGTGACCCCGACGTGATTCTCTCTGTTTATATCGTGCATTTAAAACCTTTAAAGTGCATTTGTGCATTTTATAAACAAAAACACAAATCAGTACAACAGTTGTGATTCAATTAGTAAACAACTATAATTTGAGCTTCCAGCCAAAGGTGTACAAATCAAATCACAAGACAAATGCAAAAGAAATGCGTCAAATAATCACCATTTAGAGTGCTTCTACTTCGCTTTGAACTTTTGTGAACTTGTTTCGTGCGTCGGTACATAAGCATTTCTGCGTAGGCGATACATGGAAGCCGTTCGTTGTCTGTGTATTTCTTTGGTCGGTTTACTTTGCGCGGTTGGCTGCAATTTTGTGTTTGCGTTAAGCGTAAGCATGAACAAAATAACAGTCGCGTCTGATGACAGTGTGCCTGCACATATTTCATTTCAGAGATAAGTTCGGTTGATTCGGCTCAAATTAAGTTAAACTTTGAGCTACTAAACAAAACGGAAACCTCATTTAACCTTGCTCATGACAGTCTGGATCATATTGACTACGATGAAATAGGCAGTGAGTTAAGCAGACTTTATCAGAGGCTGTTTTTAGCAGTGGCATTTCGTTTGAAAAGGCAGCTTGAAATGTTTGAATCGAATCCCTTATCGTCATCATATGATTTGGTGGTTACACGGAATTTGCTGACTTCATATCCACGTTTAACTCAATTATTGACAAAGACCTGAGCTTAGTGACATTGAAAAGCTTCAGCACATGCGGTCATGTATATCGGTCTTAGCTTTAGAAGGATATGGACATTCTAAGCAAACGCTTTAACATTAAGCGATTAATTTATTAATATTTTTATTTATTTTTTTTAATGCATTTATATTTTAAACGTTCATCAACCTATTGAAAGGCTATAAAACATTGATTTGTAAAGGTATGAATGAATAATAACAGTGAATTAAAATCTGTAACATAAACATAGAACGGGTTTTAGCAGATAATAAATAACATTAAGTATTACATTTGTTGAACATTAATTTAACGCCCAACAGTCCAGAGGTCGCTGGTGTGGAGGCGCTTCAACCTCCTGCGCGTTGTATTTGACTCGGTTAATTTGTTGACTGTAGACCGAAGTCGTTGTGCAGCGTCCTGTTACCTCACATATGGTGGACCACCATAGATGTCTCTGAGCACCTTATTCTGCAAGACTTGAATTTGGTTTATCCAAGATTTTGCAGCTGTGGACAGACTTTCTCCCATTGACGCACATGTTCCACCGGTTGGCCCAAGCACTAAAGCCATCCAAGAACCTCTGCGTAACCGCAGCTGCTTTCCAAGCTGTGGTGGAATTTGCAAGGAACACAGTGTCATCCGCGTATGTGGCAAGCAGCGCGTTTCAGGCTACTGGGAACGGCAAGTCGGCGGTGTACAATGTGTACAAGGCAGGTCCAAGCACACTACCCTGCGGTACACCCGCTCCAATGCGGCGGATGTTTGATCGCTCGCCCCAACTTCTACCATAAAAGAACGGCCAAGCGGGTAAGACCTGAGCAGTAAATACTGCGCCGATGGTAGCAGGGACTTAAGCTTAAAAAGCAGACCATCATACCTTACGCGATCAAATGCGTGAAGCGACCCTTCATCTGCAAACGCCGATGCAATCTCTGCATCCGATCGACACCAACTGTTGTCCGATCGCATAATGGGGATCCGCCTGATTGGCTGCCGCTTGACACAACGCGTTGCCCTCCACAAATTGAATCCATGATTCTTATTGGGATCGGCATTGCGGAGCATATCCTGGAAATATTTGCTCTTAATGTCAAACAGCAGCTTTCGCAGCTCGTGCGCAGCCCGCCTAAAGTCCCTTAGATCCAACGGATTGCGTGAGCGCATATATTGACGACGCAGTACTCTCTTGTGCCTTATCAGATCCAAAATCTCTGGTTTTAAAAGAGGCTGAGCTGGACTGGGAGCCGAACAAGATAGTTGGCCGAGCATGGGGTATTCCGCCACCACGTTAATATTACACAGGAATAACTTCGCTGCATCGTCAATATCAGCCGGTGAACTCAGCTCCATGTTCAAGTTGACATGCTGCTCCAACCTCTGCCGGAATCGGGTGATGTTTGCCTTGCGCGGTGTTGAGTATTCCTGTCTCCAGCAATCAGGAACTTGGGGCCAAGCTCTTCGAAGATACATTTAAAGTCTTATATTTCCCACACAAAACGTGGTGGACAATAGACAGCCGCTAGGGCTACTTCGCCTTGATCACTAGAGACTTTAACGACAGCACATTGTGCGCAGAGCCAACTTAATGAAGTCAGCGCATGATGTTGCAGTGAAGATTTTATGATCACTGCTGTTCCGCCACGCATGCGATCCGAAGGATGATTGGCAAGGTGAATATCGTAGCCTGGTAGCCTGTAGTGCGATCTGGAGCAGTAGTGAGTCTCGCAGACCAACATTACATCTATTTGATGGCGTTGAATAAATAACTCCAACTCATTGGCGTTATTTGCAAGGCCATTGGCGTTCCACACGCCAATGCGCGTCCCAATTTGGCTCATCTGATTGCAAGTGCAGCGTGCAACAGGCTCATCAAGGCCATAAGTGTCAACTCAACTTGTCGGATTTTGACATAAGACTGTCAAACAGGAGCTGGGAGTGCTCATGGTACAGATGAGGCTGTTGCACTAGCTGAAATTGTTGCTGAGGGGATTGCTGATTTTGCTGGCGCTGTGGCTGCAGGTGTTGCTGTTGATATCATGTTTGCTGTTGCCGTTCTTGTTGTATGTGCGTCCAGCGTCCGTTCTTTGACAACGCGCTGATAAGCTAGGCATCCCTTCAAGCTTGCTGGATGGTTACCACCGCAGATAGCACATTTCGGGTCAGCGTCCAAAGGTTTTTCGCACACCTGACTTGCATGTGCTGAGCCACACTTCACACAGTGATGCTGCATTTGGCAGTACTTCATCGAATGGCCGAATTCCAATGTGGCACTGGGGGATGTCCATATGGCATATTTCTTTGTCATTCGCAGCCGGCTCCAACTCCAAATAACACAGATTCAGCTCTTTCTTGGTAACGCGACTTATGATGGCTTGGACACCACGCAAGTCTGTCCAGTTCATCTCTGATGCGATCAATTTTCTGCAGAAATGGATGTCCCCTGATCACCACGCGGAAAGCTCTATCCTCTTTTAATTGGTACGAATGAAACGGGATTCGCTTATCCGGAAACAATCTATGTATAGCCCTGCAAGCGTCAATACCACTTGGCATTACCCTTACTGTGCCACCACCACTGCATTTGAGCATAAAGCTGTCAGGCGGCGTGACATCATTTAGTGCTTCCAGCAGTCCAAGAACGTTGGTGACACCCTCAGCAATAAGTGGTGGAGGTTTAGAAGGTCTTGTTGGCCGAACTTCAACAGTGTCAACATTTGGTTCGTTTAATTGCGAGCAATCGCGTATCTCGGTTGCTGTTGGCATTGTTGCCGTTGATATTGGTATTGTTGTTAGAGCCGGTGTTGTTGTTGTGGTTGTTGGCATTGTTGTTGTTTAAAATGCTTTTGTGTGCATTGCCTTTGTTGTTGGCAGTGTTCTTGTTGATGTTGTTGTTGCAGCTGTTGGCATTGTTGATGTTTGCCAATTTTATTGCATTGTTGTTGCTACCATTGCTGCTTTTCGGGCGAGTGCGCAGATTATAACGGTTTTCGCTGGTCCGCCTGGCAAGTCAAGGTGAGCACCAAGAATCTGAAGCTGCAGTGTCAGGCGCATCGTCGGCAGTGGAGGTATGGGGGTGTTGCTCATAATTGTGCAAATGGCGCGCACCAAGCGCGCGCATTCCAGAAGAGTGGTCGCGGCGCACGCACAAATTGCACTAGCTTAACGCCTCTCACAAAAATCGAAATTCACCTGCAGTACTGCTCGCGAGCGTCGATAATTTGAGAGAGCGGGAGAGAATAACGCTCACGCTCACACGCACAAGTGTCGATACTAAGCAACTAGCAGACCGAGCTGCGCGCGTCGTTGGTATCAGCATTAAAGAATGATCAGCGGGCCTCAGACGGAGAAGTGCATGGGATACGACGAGATAATCAACCTTAAGCTCGACGTGAACTCTCAGCGGTACAGAAACAGGCAAAGCAAAATTTGAGAGGGAAACGCACTGAGGAAGAGCGTTTGCACTTTATTTTTGTTATTTGTTATTGTTTTGATTGTGCGTAGTTTTATATTTGCGCGAATTTAGCATTTTCTTCTTTCTTTTTTTTTCATAATTCAATTTGTAATTAATATGTAAGTCATTTTTTATTCCATTTTATTAAATTTAAGTTTTGAAGGCATTGATTGTAGTAAATGTTATGAATCCCTTTTTTTATAATTATTAGAAGTACTTTTGTTAAATAAGTAAATTCCATTATGTGGCGCCCGTAATGTTTATAAATGGAAATGAATAAACCTGTAAGATAATCGTGATGTGGTGAAATCGTTAACGTTCCTGGGAGGCATTGTATTATTAGGGGATCTTCTACTAGCTATGTTTCGAAAGGTCTCAACTTTTCAGACATTCATCTAGGAACTATTATTCTGCTTCTTTTCGTCCAGAACGCCATATGTGGGAAGATATGAAGACTTTGCTTGCTCAATAATTGATAATTTGGGTTTTGAGCATTGGTCGCCGACTGGCCAACTCAAGTCTGCCTTATGAAGCCCGACATCCAATAATCCTGCTTAAGTACCACTGAATTACTATGGCAATCAAAGCATTTAATGAGCGTAACCTGTACTCAGGCCCTCGCGCACTTCTTGCCAATTTACGCCTTCAATATTGGCAAATGGGCGGCTTGAAAACTGTGTCTCGGGTTGTCAAAAAGTGCGTCAGATGTTTCCGAGTTAAGCCACAGCTAATCGACCACATCATGGGCAATTTGTCAACAGAGTGGATTGAAGCATCTCGTCCGTTTGAAGTAGTTGGAGTCGATTATTGCGGGCCCTTTTTCTACAAATCTGTTGTTCGTACCAGACCACCAGTCAAATGATACACTTCGGTCGTCATCTGCTTCGTTTCCAAGGCTGTTCACTTGGAGCTGGTACAGGACTTAACAACAGCATCATTTCTTGGCGCTCTGAGGATATTCATTTCTACGCGTGGCAAGCCTTGTCAGATTTGGTCTGACAACGCCACAAACTTCGTGACAGCCAAAAACAATTTAAAGTAGTTGAAAAATGTGGATTTGAGCGATGCTCATGCTACTGCTGTTCATTAATTCCGCCTGGCTGACAACATTGATTGGCGTTTCATTCCTCCTCGCTCCCTACACTTTGGCGGATTGTGGGAAGCAGCAGTGAAAACCGCCAAACATAATTGTTACCACTGTGTTGGACAGTCGCTGCTCAGTTTTGAGGAGTTGCGAACTCTTGTATGCCAAATACCGACCATTATTTATTCTCGCCCTTTAGTTTAAATTTCAGGGAATCCTGGCGACTTAGATGTTTTGACTCCAGCCCATTTTTTGACTGGCGGACCTCCAGCAACAATTTTCGAGTTAGATCTAACAAGGTTGAATTATAATCGCTTCGATGGCTGGCAGCGAGTGATCCACTTACAGCAAATCTTTTGGTCACGTGGGCGGGAGGAGTACCGCGTGCCATATGGAGATCTCTAACTCGTCAAATTCAAGTGGATGACGTAGTCCTCGTTAAGGACGAGAATCTGCCTCCCAAGAGCTGCCCACTCGCCGGAGTGATTGCTTTAATTCCAGGCAGGGATGACATTGCTCGAGTCGCTGACTTGAAGACGCCGTTATAAGAAGAGCCATCAAGAAGATGTATCTCCTGCCTATTGAGGATGCTGTTGAAAGAGAGCCTTTCAATGGGGGGAGTATGTTGGCAGCAGCAGCAACGAAGCTACAATCGCTTTAATTATGTATATATTTTGAATTTGTCGCTCTATGAGCCGAAACACAAATAGTTGTTATTGCATATACGATATAAATCGATTTCCGAAAGCATTTTAAACGTATAATCATCCAACTTAAATATATTTCTGTTCAGAAAGGGTTTCGACACAGGAAAAATTCATATTTTCTCATTTCTTTTGGAAAAAATTGTATTTTGTTATTGACTTTAATTTTTGTTCTTATTTATAGTAGATAAAGGTCGGCAAAAATTCCTCAACTGAACCCTCCACGAGGGTGCCGACTGGAAATAGCATCACAGTGGTCCTGCAAGGTACCGATGCTAGCTAAGACTCGTGCCCTGAACCTCCGACATAAACTGCATCCATAGTCTTGTCGCTGGGAAAGGACCGAGTCATGGTTCGAGGTAAAGGGCCGGACTAAGGTGTTATGCGACCCGTGCCGATAGTCAGCCAGGCTGGGGGCCCTCAAATAACCCAGTCTTACACGGAGCATATCGGATACCTGGCGACCTCCGATATTAATCAGCCTTACCTGCACATCGCGGATCTCTGTGCTGGTGGACATCTTTTCTCCGCAGCTCGTGGGAATCCAAATGTATTCCAAAAAAACACAAAAGGAGCCCGGTACTCTCCCAAAACCGGTAGGGAGCAATCCCAAAAATGTAGCGGAGGCAGTGGCTCGCAAGCCTGGCCAAAGCGGCAGCATGATAAAAGTGGCGGAAAAGCCTGTTTGTCAAGCCAGCGGCGAGGGTGCAGCTGGTAAAAACCCCGACCCGTCCGACTCCGTGGCAGGGAAGGAAAGCACTAGTGCAGCCAACCTGCCAGCCGGAGCGGGTGCGAAGGGCGATTTGCCAACTACCAGCGCGGCGGCTAAAAGGTTCAGCTATGCCGACCGCAGAAATGCTGCAAGCATTCTGAAGCGGCAAAGTGCGAACACTCAGCCAAATCCACCAGCCGAATGGCAAAATAAAGTCGGACACGTCGACTCTGACTCGGGGCCTTGTGGTCTTGTGTCACGAGTTAGACGAGGACGATTTTACGCTGTCGGACGAGGACGACAGCAACAACACGGTGGTGAGGGGGAAATCTCCGGATGTCCTTGAGACTACGGCAGATAAACCGTCATCACAGTAAAGCAGCATCCGCTGCTCTGATGCTCCGCCTGGCTGGAGGCGGAGACGACATAATACTAGTCCAAGAACCTTGGGTGATTGGAGGAAAGGTTTGCGGACTTGGTAATAAAGATTATAAGCTTTTAGTGGCTGGAAACGAAGGTAAAAAACGTACCTGCATCCTCGCGAAAAAACATCTAAATATTTTTCTGCTCCATAATTTTAGTAATGATGACAACACAGCGGTAAGCCTGGAGCTCCAGTCAGCTTCGGTAAGGCTACTGTCTGTCTACATGGCCTACGACAGCGCCGGCCCACCACCAGACGAGACTACAAGATCCCTCGTCCAGGAGTGCGAGAAGCACAGCATTGGCCTAATCATAGGCTGTGACGCCAATGCTCACCACACCCAGTGGGGGAGTACGGGCACAAATCCGAGGGGTGAGTCACTCTTATCCTACATTCTTAATACTAACCTCTTAGTATGTAATACGGGAAATGAACCCACTTTCATTATTAAAAATAGAAGAGAGGTCATTGATCTGACGAGCGATCGGCTAATAGGTTGGAGAGTGTCTGACGATCACTCCTTCTCTGATCACAGATACATTGAATTTGAGCTCCTCGCGAGCCATCCAGAACCAGTTCACTCCATAAATCAAAAGAAGGCGAACTGGGAAATTTTCAAAGCCAAACTTGACCGAACCCTTTCGGAACACTCACCAAAAGGTCCGAACAACTTAGCTCATCTCTGCCATCTCACAGAAACTTTCACTATAGTATGTAATAAGGCTTTTAAGGCAACCTGCTCTATCAGTATGCCAGTGCACAAGAAGAAACCAACATGGTGGACACCTCAACTAAATTTCCTTCGACAAAGTTGCAGGTCTCTCTTCAATGCGGAGAAAACGCAAAATAACGACCAGCAATGGTCTGAATACAAGTCAAGTCTGGCTGAATACAAAAAAGCCACCAGACGGGAAAAAAGGAAATCTTGGAAAGATTTCAGCACAGATATTGATTCAACTACTGAAGCTGCAAGGCTTAGAACAGTTTTATCAAAAACCACACCCACACTTGGTTATCTGGAAAAGGATGACAACTCTTGGTCGGTCTCCAGTGAAGAGTCACTGGAAATCCTCCTTAAAACACACTTCCCTGGCTGCTCCGAGCAGTCCCCGAGGTGCGCAGAAACCAACTGTATAGAGAGCGCATCTTTAAAGTCTCTTATACACAAAGGTAACATCAAGTGGGCAGTGAACAGCTTCAAGCCGTTCAAATCCCCAGGTCCAGATTAAATAAGCCCAGTCCAATTACAGAAGGCGGGAAACACAGCCAAAAACTGGCTACATGAAATCTTCGGGAAGATTCTGAAGACTGGTCGCATCCCACCCACATGGCTCCAGTCAAAAATAGCCTTCATACCCAAAGCTGGGAAGCCATCGCACACCAGCGCCAAAGATTTCAGACCCATCAGTCTGTCATCTTTCTTGCTAAAGACCTTGGAACGACTTATAAGTCTCCATCTCACAGCATCCATTGACCCCAGGCTTATGTCGGAGTCTCAACATGCTTACAGGAAAGGCAGATCCACAGATACTGCCCTCCACTCTGTGATCTCCATTATAGAGAAATCCCTACTTTATAAAGAGTACACCCTTATAGCGTTTCTCGACATTGAGGGCGCTTTTAACAACGTCACTCCGGCAGCCATAACTGCAGCTCTGCTGAACCTGGGGTTTGATACCGGTCTGGTGGGCCTGATCAGTCAATTGCTTACTTGCAGGACTGTGACATCCACACTAGGGTCGTCAACTCTCTCCAGGTTCGTAAGTAGAGGTACGCCACAAGGAGGCGTCCTGTCACCCCTACTATGGAACATAGCAATTAACAAATTGCTGTGGGACATGGAGGGGGGCGGCTGCAAAATGGTTGCATATGCAGATGACGTTGCAGTAATTTTCAGGGGAAAATACCCACAAACTCTTTGTGACCTCATGACTAGTAAACTCAAAATACTGTCATGCTGGGCTCAAGAGAGTGGATTAGGGGTAAACCCCAATAAAACGGAACTTGTTCTTTTTACAAGGAATTACAAGGTCCCTTCTCTTGTCCCACCCCGACTAAATAATGTAAATATACTTTTCAAAGATAGTGCCAATTTCCTTGGATTGACACTAGATAGAAAACTAGACTGGAACCTAAATATCCAAACACGGGTTAAAAAGGCAACAGTCGCCCTATATACGTGTAGGAAATCCATTGGGCTGAAATGGGGTATGTCCCCAAATATCGTTCGATGGTTATACACATCCATAGTCAGACCTATACTTCTGTATGGCGTCGCAGTATGGTGGCCCTGTCTTAAAAAGAAAACCACCCTTTCCAAACTAAACAAAGTTCAGCGTATGGCTGAACTATGCATATCAGGAGCGCTTCATACCACACCTAGTGAGGCACTTGACGCTATCCTGGACATTCCGTGTCTGGAAAGACAAGGAATGGAAAATGCAACACTCACGGCCATAAGACTCTGAGAATCCCTTGCCTGGGCTACTCAGAGCACCGGCCATGCCTCAATCCTAGAAGGGAAGCCGACCATCCCTTCAAAAACAGATTACTGCGTGCCTTCAACATATACTTCCCTCAAAGGGAGGAATGGGTTCATGGCACCCCCGGTCCACCGGCAACCATAACCTTCTTTACAGATGGCTAGAAGCTAGACAACCGTGTAGGCGGAGGGGTCTACTCCGAGCAACTCAATCTACAGTTATCCTTCAGCCTTCCAACACACTGTAGTGTTTTTCAAGCTGAGGTACTGGCCATAAAGGAAGCTTTAGACTGCCTAGATAGGCTCAAAGTCAGCCCTGGCTACATAAATATATATATTGATAGTCAGGCAGCAATCAAATCAATCAGCTCGATATCTTCCAATTCGATATCAGTAACAAGCTGCCGCAAATCTCTACACGAGATGGCTAAACAGCATGTTATTAGCCTGATATGGGTTCCTGGTCACCAGGACATTGAAGGCAACTGCAAAGCCGATGAGTTAGCTAGGAAACGTACCATACTGCCGCTCCTCACGGACAAGGAAGGTATTAGTATGCCTCTAGCTACCTGCAAGCTCAATATTAGGGAGGAACATAGGCGCAGGTCATGCGAAAAATGGCAAAATGCCACCTGTGCCCGCATAGCACACCAGACATGGCCAATCATTAACTCCAAGCGCAGCAAAGAGCTGTGCAGTCTGAGTCGGACTAACTGTTCCGCAGTGATCCGGGCTCTAACTGGTTGGCATTCATGCCAATAGACTCCAGGTGCCATACAATGACTTTTGCAGAAGCTGCAAAGAGGAGGAAGAAGTTGAATCTCCGGAACACTTTTTCTGCCTCTGCCCAGCACTTGCCAGGAAAAGGCTGGCAATCCTCGGAAATTACTCCCTAAATAGTTTATCGGAGCTCCGATATATGAGACTGGCCAAGATAGCGAAATTCATAAACGCATCGGGTTGGGCAAATGTTTAAAAATGTTAGAATGCTGAAGGCACGACTGCAGGAGGAAATCCCTAGATCCCCTTTTTCGGTAACACAACGGGCCAAATATGGCCTAAGTGTGTCAGCCTACCGGGCTGACAGCCGATATAACCTAACCTAACCTAGTAGATAAATAAATGGACTTATTAAAACTATTAAAACAATATTTAAGGTTCATTAACTTAAACAATTGCGAAATTATAAGAAATCAAATCAGCCATTCGTTTGACTGTCAAGAAAGTGTTTGGCCGATCCCGATTGACATGAAATATGACCTTGGCAAACATATTCTGTTGTTTGTACAGGATCATTTTTACATAAAAAAGTCATCATTTAAAAAATAACAGCATTTGATATCGCATGTGGGATACTATAGCCACCATATTTGGAAAATCTTATTGAAAACCTTAGTTGAAAAACCTGCTTGCTATCCAGTGGCTCTGATGCAGTTGACAAAAACCCTGCCACATCCGTTGGCTTGACAGAAAGGTAGATCACTTGTGCAGCTAATCTTCCGGCAGGAGCGGGTGACAATTGCGAATTGCCAACTACCTTCTCACCATGGCGTGAAAACTCACGTATGCCGAGAGGACGAATGCGGCAAGCATTGTGAAGCGGTAGAAAGCGACGCCACCAAAAGATCGCGCCACCGGGGTACAGTCCCGGCAAAAGGTGGCCAGCCAAGGCCTATAATAGGAGCGTTGCAGCACAAGGCGGGGGCTATGCAATTAAACACGAGAGGCTGCGCGCATATACACGCGAGACTGTGCAAATATATACGCGAGGCTGCGCGAACATATAAGCGAGTGAGAAGCGAAGAATACAAGTGAAAGTGCAAGGACACGGTGTATCAAAGGACTCAACGAGAACACAAGGATCACAGGACATCGAGGTTCTGTAAGCAGGTGTGAAGCGTATATCCTTGCCACGCCAGAATTGTGGCAACAGGCGATATTCGCAATAAACCAGGCGAAGCAAACGAGGCTTGATCTGTGCTGAGCCAGAGAGTGACACGCGAATCCTGACTCACAAGAACACTAGGAGCGGTCCTTGGGGAACAAGGAAACCACTAGTCCTGTTGAGCATCAGGAGTGCTGTACAAAATCTCTGGCGGGCATACTGAGATCCCGGGCTTGCGTAGCTGGCGGGCGGAGTGCCTGGGGCAGATTCTGGGGCACAGGAGCTCGCTTCCAACTGAACAAGGACACCGATGTATGGCGAGACGACACGGAACGAGCAGTCATTATGCAAATTAACCCAACAAGTGTAATCGCAAGTAATATAAGTGAATAAAGCAAGTTTTAATATATATATCGACTGTGTTGTTAATTGTTGCAAACGCAATAATACATTTTGTTGCTCGAACCCGCAGCTCAACTGAGTTTTAGCTTAGCTAAAACACGACCAAGTAAATAGGTTCGTTACAAGCTGCTGACTATGCAGCTATGCAACCTATCCCTCCCACTCATGATTGGACGATGGTAATGATCGAGGCCACAGAAGGACCGATGAACCAGGCAGTAATGACACTGAACAAAGAATCACTGGCCACAATAGAAGCTGCCAAAAACGTTGGCTTCAGTTCGGTTACCATGAATGTGCACAAATCGGATGCAACGGCCGGTAGAGATTTTGCTGTCGACAAGACAGTCGAGCAGGTTCCACCTACGGAGATCGGAGCAACTGACGACAAGCTGGAGACCGGATACACATCGGACGCGTCGACTCTCACTCGGGGCCTTGAGGCCATGCGCAATGAGATCGATGAAGATGGCGTTGCAGAGTCAGACGAGGATGACAGTAGCAACACGGTGGTGAGGATAGGATCTCCAGATGTCCTTGAGACTGCTACAAATAAACATCCACCCCTTTAAAACAGCATCTGCTACTCTGATGACCCGCCTGGCTGGTGGCGGAGATGATATAGTGCTAGTCAAAGAACGTTGGGTAATCGGAGGCAAGGTTTGCGGGCTAGGAAGTAAAAACTATAAGCTCATTGTAGCTCAAACTGAAGGTAAAACACGTACCTGCATCCTCGCGAAAAACATCAAAGTATTTTTATGCTCCATCATTTTAGCAATGGCGACAACATAGCGGTCAGCCGGGAGCTCCAGCCAGGTCCGATACGGCTACTGTCTGCATATATGCCCCATGACAGCACTGGATCACCACCACAGGAGATCACAAGATCGGCATAATCATAGGCTGCGACGTCAATGCTTACCACTATCAGTGGGGGAGTGCGGACACGAACTTGAGGGGTGAGTCGCTCTTAACCTTCGCTGTCAATACTAACCTTTTAGTATGCAACTCGGGAAAGGATCCCACTGTTATTCTTAAAACTTGGAGAGTGGTCATAGACCTGACCCTTGTCTCATATCCTATGAGTCTTAACATGCCTAAAATAAGGGCAGATCTAAAGATACACCACTCCATTCCGTACTCAATACGGAATAGAAAAATCTCTACTCTATAAAGAGTATACCTTAATAGCGTTCATATACATTGAAGGCGTCTTCAACAACGTTACTCCGGCGGCGATAACTGGAGCTCTGCTAGACCTGGGGATTGACGCCAGTTTAGTGGGATTGATCAATCAATTGCTCACTTGCAGGATTATGAAATCTACACTTGGAGAGAGGTACGCCATAAGGGGGCGTCCTGTCACCCTTACTGTGGCGATAAGGGACATGTAGGCGGATGGCTGCCAAGCTGTTGCATACGCAGATAACTTTGCGGTAATTTTCATCTACCTCTAAACTCTGTGTGACCTTATGACTAGTAAACTTAAAATACTGTCATGTTGGGCACATAAGTATGGTTAAGGTGTTAACCCCAATAAAACGGAACTTGTTATTTTTACGAGAAATTACAGAATCCCTCCTCTTATCCTCCCCGACTAAAAAACGTAACTCTCTTCTTCAATAACAAGGCCAAGTTCATAGGGTTGACTGGTTAGGAAACTATACTGCAACCTTGGCACACAAATACGGGTAAAAAAGGCATCAGTCGCAAGACAAGAAATAGAAAATGCAACACTCACGACCATAACACTGAGAATTCTTAACCTGGATTGCTCGGAAAACAGTCCATGCATCTATCTTAGAAGGGAATTTAAACATCCTTTTGAAAACAGACTACTGCATGCCAGTAGTACAACTAGAAACACCCTTCAGTACATACTTCACGGACCACCGGCAGCCGTGATCTTCTTCACAGATGGCTCAAAGCTGGACAACCACGTAGGTGGAGGTGTCTACTTTGAGCAACTTAATAGACAGATATCCTTCAGTCTTTCGACACGCTGCAGTGTTTTTCAGGTTGATTCAGGTCAAATTCGATATCAGGCTGATGCAACTGTAAGGCTGATGAGTTAGCTAGGAAAGGAACTCTATTATCACTCCTAATGTATGCCTTTAGCTATATGCAAGTTCAAAAAAGACGCAGGTCAAATGATAAATGGCGAAATACAAAATGCGCTCGCACAGCACACCAAACATGGCCTAATATTAACACAAAGAACAATAAAGAGCTGAGTAATTTGAGTCTCACGAACTGCTCTGCAGTAATCCGTGCTCTAACACTGGTTAGTCGACATTCATGCCAATAGACTCCAGGTTCCGTATAATGATTTTTGCAGAAACCGCAAAGAAGAGGAAGAAGTAGAATCTCCGGAACACTTCTTCTGCTTTTGCCCATTTGCCAGACAGCGGTTGGTAATGCTGGGAAGCCATGAGACCAACCAGGATTGCCAAATTTATAAACGCAACTGATTTTTTATATTTTTAATACACGAGTGTAGGCGAAATCCACCCTAGATCCCATACGGCATCACAACGGGCCAAACATGGCCTATGTGTGTCAACCTTCGGCCTGACCACCGTTTTAACCTAACCTAACTGGTATGATGATAAATACTGTGTTACTTTAAGTTGATTTACAATCATAGAATTCCAGCAAACTCCAAAGCTCAGCATGGAGTTGAAAAGCAGCACGGGTTAAATGATCACCTTCTGCGGCCGCGCCTTAATAACACGAACATCTATGGTATTCATGACAAGAGACTTTTTAACTTAACTTCTTCTTGTGGCCTCATTGAGTGCCAATTCAAAATCATACAGGTTGATAGGCCTACCCGCAAATCGGGGCGTAGCACCAGACAGCGAATTCACTCAGTGCGAGTCCTCTCGCTAGGCATACTGTGATGTAGGTTCCGAATTGTGACTCTATAGCAGCGTTCATCCCTTGGCTGATGCGTATGCATTTATACGTTCATCTTGGTTAACAATTTATACATTTTTCGTGCGACATATAATCACTCAATCAGCAGCAAACAAAGCCCATATTAACGCTTCCGCGGATTTGTAATTTTCTTTTTGTAATATAGAATAATTTTTACTCGTCGTCGATAGATCGATAATAGATTTTAGCACCACCTTTAGGGAATGAAGAGGAAGAAAAAAAATAGAGCAGAGAGGAAAAGAAGGAGGAAGAAAAAAAAAGGGCCGCATGCGCATTCGCATTCGCATAGAAAAAGAAAAAGTGATGTTAACGAAATAATAGATATACAAGTATATCTATATATAAACATATATAAATTTATACATCAATAAAAATAAATAAAGTAAAATAAAAAGAACATGAAAAGGAGCAAGCAAACGACAACCACAGAGAGAAAAAACTAAAGACCGACCAGCCGCCACCAAGGAGGAGATCACCGGGGGGCAATTTGGCTGACACAGGATCAGAGGAGTGCAGTCCAGGGAACAGTAAGACGATCCGGAGCATAGCAACAGACCAGTGATTTGGCTCCCGTCCAATTAATTACGGCCAATCGGCACTCCGTAATCAGCTGATCGTCCATAACCACTAAGATATCAGTGATGCGCAATGCCGGCAACAGTGATGCTCTTTTGACCCATCAGTGATGTAGAAAAAAATATGTACATTTTCTTCTGTAAAAATTAAGTAATATAAATAATTGTAAATATAAGTCAGTTGTAAAAAAAATTAGTGTTGGCCAACAGAGTATTAGGCATTAAAATTGTACACTTACTAGTTAAGAATATTGATGATAAACAAATATGACATAGTGTGAATTAAATAGTCTAGGGTAAAATGAAATTAAAATGAAATTAATGGGATTAGGTGAGGTATAGCAAACAAACGAAAGTGGAATGAATAACCAAAGGGAATTTCTCAAATAAATGTTGACAAGAGATTTAAAGGAAGGGAGGGACACGCAAGCTGGATAACATCCGCACAGCCAATACGGTAGCGAGCGGACTAGACTGATAGATTTTAGTTTGATTATTTATGAAAGAAATAAGAATTATTAAAAATTATTGTTAGCTTGCCGGTCGATCGATAGCTAGCCGGCAGAGGTCAAGGGTAGCAACTTTATTAATAAAGAAAGTTATTAACATTAAAAAATTGCTGCACAATATAACATAAGACAGATTAAAACCCTTAATGCACACAAGGGTTAAAACAATACAAACTCACACACAATAACTGCTAGAAAAGCAACGGAATAGAAAACAAAAGCAAACCCAACAGCAACCAACAGCAACCAACACCAACAACAATGTTACTGAGAGTGCGGGAGAGAGATTAATATACTGAGAGCGCACACAAAAGACACCGACAGCCAATAGCATAAAAATACAAAAACCAAAAAGTTTGCAGAACAACAATGCCACTTCACAGCGCAACAACATGCTTGAGCTGCTATTCGTTATTTCAATTAAAAAACTTTATTGGAGTGCAATAATTTGGAAAATAATTAATGTTTATTTGTGTTTTACACAAACCGAGGAAACACAAAGCACAAACTTGACGTGTGCACAAAAAAAATATTTATATATAGATTAGAACGAATGGAAATAAGAAATTACAATGTTCAAGAAGAAAACACACATTTGCGAATGCTAAGCAAACACCGGAACTTGGAAGCACTTTGTGGTGAAATTGTTGACGCATGGAGAGCTATTGAGCTTATGCAGCAGATGCTGAATCGAAGTCACATTGGGTAGGAAGAGCGTTGGGATTTTAACATCCTGAACTTGACTCTACTCCTCCTTATACCCTCACATTCTACGGCTTCTATAACTCCGTCTTACAGTCTGGCAGGTTTATTTATTTATATTTATTAACTGTTGTTATTCCTGCCTCCCAGGCGAAAACAGCATCGACCCTGAATTGGTTTTACCTATTCATATAAAGGTAAAAATGTAGGTAATTGTGCGTGACTTGGACCTTCCCTTAATGACACCAATACCATCTAGAAGCGCAAAAAATCCCCTGATCCCTTGACTTAATTTTCTTCGACAACGTCGCTATTAATATTATTTATATTTGGATTTAACAGACCAACGGTAAAAATATCTGTCTAGCTTCTTGGCAAGTTTTAAAGTTGTTAGACCGATGCATTGTCATTCGATTCTCGGGTGATGTGTTAATTTAAAAATTACCATTCCTGGTTTCGAGCTCTCACAATCCCACACAATAGTTTACGGCTTTCTAATCGAGAAAAAATTGATGACTAATATGCTGCCACTTTTGATTAATTGATTATTTGTGGAGCTGTTTTAACCTTTTAACGGCATCGCATTCGCTTATAAATCGGTCATTGAGATTTGTTTATGTATTTAATTACTTAACTAGATCGCTTACGACAAATACGTCAGATGTAGTCTCATTATATATTCCTCGTAAGGCTTAAATGGCCGATCACTTTTGGAAAAGGTAAACAAAGTTTCAGTTTGTGGCATTGGAGCATATACAATAACAAAGCGACAAATGCAGGTTATCCTTGTTACCCGCATACACGAATGCCCATGATTATGCTTTTTATCCTCAATGAAGTGGCTAAAATCAGTATTTGTCTTTGATGAAATTAAAATCGCCAAGAAAATTTGATAACTCAATGTATTCCAAGTATACCACCCTCAGCGTGTTCAGCAGAAACTCTCCATCCTTTTAAGTGATCGCTGATTGTTTTTGGGGCAAGGATAAGGTCTATGACTTCTTTACGATTTTAGTTGGGATTTGAAGCAAGTGATGCATTATTTTTGGCAGTCAGACAAAAAAGAAAGTTTATTCAACATGTTTCTGATACATAGCGGGGGTAGTTGGGGTATCGAGCGCAGTATCGATATCCCTTTATTAAAATTATATATATTTTCAACAATCCCCCTCAACACCGTATCTCTATATGCCTGCTTCATGCATGGTACACAGAATTTTTAACAAATCTTCTTCTTTGGGCGAATTTGCCAAGAATAAAATAATATACATATTTTTCCTCTTGCAGCGCAATGCCAATCTCTGATGACTGCTCCACAGCGTTCACAAGTTTTGCAATGTACATTTGCATTTTCGCATTCTCGTTCATCCGCATGAAGAGTAATCTTTTGAACAATGTGACCTTTCTCACTGTACTGATGGGCTGATGCATTGCCTTTAGTGTCCACGCAGCAGAATTACATTTCTTAATGTGACCATTCTCAGAACATCTTATTGATAGAGTCATCACCGCTAAGCCTTTTTCGTTTTTCGATATCAATTGACTATATTCACTCGTTCTATCTGAGCTTGGGCATTTCATAGCTCTGGAAGTGACGGACTATAGCTTCCCAGAGGTGGGTAACTCCAACCCTGCCCGTGGACGGTACAGAATCCAAAAAAAAAACTCGACCTACATAACACTACATAAAGACCTACATGCACACACAAAACAAACGAAACAGCTGAGGTGGATGCGCTGGAGCACTGCGCCCTGGGCGCTGAATTTGGGTTTGGCACTGATCACATGCGCGCAGTCGACTTGCACTCGACAGGGCGTGGATCTGATTTTTTTTGACATATGTTTCTCTTTTCTTTTTTTTTTTTACAATTTGTGTTTTAATTTAAATTCTAGGTTCGATTAAGTTTACTGCGCTCGAACTACGCAACTGGTTACTGAAGGCTTGTTCTATCCTGATGGCACTTATTCCATACCGGAACGCACTCACCGGCTGAAGAGATACGCCATCGGTGCGCTTGCGCGCTGCCAATATTAGGGGATGTTGTATTCGCCCAGTGTTTCCCTCGCAGTAGCTTCGAGGCTGTATCCAGCAATTTTGCGCGACGGCCAGGTCGTTGTTGCGTCAACTTCAGGCTATATAACATAAATTATACAATTGCTGCGTGACCTGCCGTCGGCCACCTAAACATAAACCACAAAATTAGAACAGCACAACAATTATTCAAACAGACACATTTACGCCGAATTTGACTTCACAAAGTCTAACGAATACGGAGGGTTAAGGCACTCCTAAAGGTACTTCAACATTTGCTCGCCCGGCACAAAAATTTACGCGCTACGGAACACGACCTGCCTCACGGCGATTTTTTTCCACATGTGTTACTTCTCCCTAACCCTCAACGCGCCACCTTGCGATGAATGCCCTTACATGCAACGCTGATCTCGCTGACCCTGCCAACTTGCTTCCTCTTTTCAGCAATGTGGCCCTTTAAATTTCACTTTTGGTTGTGGCATATGATAATTGAATATCGATATGTCTGCAAATGCAACAACACACGAGAATTTAAATTAGGCGCCCGCTTGAACGATCAGAATTGTCGTCGCATTTCCTCCGTCTGCTCCGACCGTTGCCCATTGTGAACCTCGCCCAACGTAGGCCACACCCATGCTATATCCCCGTTAAATCCGAAGATCTTTAGCATGGACGACCCCTAGCGATCTTCCGTTTTGACCCTCTACCTCATACGCGTTGTTTCCTACGGCTCTAACAATCCTGCACTTGCGAAATTTTTTGCGAATTTCGCGTTGAAAGCCTTGCTACAGTCGCTCAGCACAAAATTCCGCCTATAAACTTCTTGGCCTGGCACAGCGTGAAACTTCCGAGCCCGCTTGTCGTACTATTGCCGGCTGCGTTCAAACGCTTTGTGCAGATGCAGCCTCACCTGATCTTTAACTATTCCGATCTTGTCCTGCGTTTTTAAATCGGAGGTGGAGTGTTCACCCATCGACCGTAGCTTCCGTGCGAGTTTGTAACTGGCTCCATTTAAATACATCTGCTGTCCAAAAATCGCAAAAAATGGTGTCACCCCGGTTGCCGAATAGACAGCATTACGAATCGCAACCTCAATTTCTGGTAAGAAGTGATCCCACTCTCTATGATCTTGCTCTAAATACGCGCGGATTGCTGCAACCACCGTTCGGTTCACGCGCTCGGCTGCATTGCTTTGAGGGGAATATATGGCCGTTCTCATGTGGGAGATCCCGAAAGCTTCGACCACATTTTCGAACTTTTTGGAAACGAATTGTCGACCGTTATCCGACTGGATGGTTTCAGGGACACCAGGAATTCCACCACATTGTCTGCCGTAGCGTCTTTCATGGCCTTCAGAAACGTTAATTTCGAAAAGTGATCGACGACTACGAAGACCCATGCATGACCTCTTTTGACCGTGGGTACTTTCCCAAATGTACAATTTCTGAAAGGGTCGTTCGGTCTTAACCTCCTGCTCTATAGACACTTGCATCCTTTGGTTCGAGGCCTTCGTTTCTTTGCACACCACGCATTCCCTAACGTATTCACGAACTTGAACCGCCATGTTGGGCCAGTAGAATTGTCTCCGTAACCGGTGGAGAATTTTCGTTACGCCTCCATGGGAAGCCTTCGCGTCTACGTGAGCTTGTTCTATGAGCGTTGAAGTAAGAGATTCAGGCACCCATAACTTCCACAAAGTACCCTCGACTTCGTCTTCCATTCTTGTAAGCCCGGTTCGTTTGTACAACAGTCCGTCCTCAACGCACAAATCCGGCAATCGATCCTGATTTCTAATGACCTCCGCCACAATCTCTTTGTATTCTGCAGACTCGAATTCAGCTACGCTGCGAGATAGAGTGTCAGCGATGACGTTTTCAGCCCCTTTTCGGTGTTCGATTTGAAAATCAAAACGTTGCAACGACCACATCGCTAAACGTCCGTTTAGGTCACGCAAGGACATGAGCCATTTGAGACTTGCGTGGTCTGTAATCGCAGTGAACGGCATCATCTCGATGTAGGGTCTGAAACTTTCGACAGCTAACACCGCGGCGAAACATTCTTTCTCCGTTACAGAGTAGTTTGCTTGGTGTTTATCCATCTTGTCGAAAAATAATGCTAACGGTCTCTCATCGCCCTCGGAATCAACTTGGAACAGTACAACCTCAACACCGTAATACGACGCATCACACTGGACGTAAAACCTCCGCGAAAAGTCAGCATGTACAAGTACTGGAGCGGATGTAAGCGCCTCTTTCAACCTTCGTACCGCATCAGCTGCCTCGTCACTCAACTTAAACTTCCATTTTTGACACCCCTTTAGTGTGTCCGTCAGCGGTGCTGCCATTTCTGCGAAATTCTTAATGAATCGGCGATATCAGCTGTTCCTAAAAAGCTGCGCACTTCCTTAGCGCATTTGGGATTTGGAATTCTTTGTGTTGCAATCACGCGGTCTGGATCGGTTCGCATAGTCCCTCCCCCTACTATGAAACCTAGATATTTCAGACTCTTGAAACAGAACTTAGATTTTTTTAATCCAATTGTCAAATTGGCCTCTTTTAGTTTCTGCGCCACGAGTCCCACATATTTTTTATATGTGGGTTAAAGTCCGGATTTATAATCAGCAAATCATCCAAGTACACGGACACATTGGACCTGAGCTGTGACGGTATAACCTTATCCATTAGACGGCAAAGTCTTTGAGCGGCGTTACACAGTCCGAAGGGCATTAAAGTATCCCCTCGATGGATGGAAGTGGATAAGCGTCCTTGACGGTGACAGCGTTAAGCTTGTGAGCATCCAAGCAAAATCGGTTCTTGTCCGGCCTTCGTACTATTGTAGTACGGTTGCTCCACGGACTATCGCTTTCTTCGATAACTCCCAGGGCCAACATCTTGTCCACCTCGCCCCAAACTACTTCCTCCATCGCCGGGGACAGCGGATAGTGTCGGTCCTTCACCGGAATAGCCCCTTCGACCAGTTCTATCTTATGTATTTGAGCTGTTGTCTTCCCCAATCCTGCGTTTTCAAAGGACAAGAAATCTGCTTTTACCGTTTCTTATCGACGCTTTTGCTCCTCGTTCAACTCCCAAGCATCCACCTCCGGCTCTAGAGTTTTTTCTTCTACATAATGCTCGATTGATTCAACTAAATTCGGCTTTGCTTCTTCAGAGGTTTGCGCTTCCATTGATCCCAATACATCAGGAGCCAATCCAAAAACTCGCCAGAAATCTATGCCTAAATATGCCGGCTGAGGTACGGACAAATGTAAAACGTCATGTCCTCCTCCTTTTCTCCGTATGTGACTCTTGTGTGTACCCGGCCTATAATGGATCGGTCCTCCCCAGAAGCGGTTCTCACACTAGACACATAACGCTCCATGGGAACTTTGATCTCGGCCAGAAACTCACGAAAGCCACGTCCCAAAATACTCACTGAGGCACCGGTATCCAAAAGTCCCGCAATTTGTTTACCTTCAATGCTGACCTCGGCAAACACCCGCGAATCTCGACTATCTCCTCTCTTGACCGATTCCACAACTTGTCTTTTCACCAAGCGTCGCTTCGTGAATCGTTCGCGCGCCTTCTTTACCCTTTGCGTCACTAAACGCATCCCATCAAGCTTCCGTTCCTCAAAACTCTTATTCCTAGCTATCAAATATGCCCTTATCCTTTTTTCATAAGGTAGGTGCCTTAATGTCTTATTATGCTTGCAATTTATGCTAACTGTACTCTCTGATGGTGTATTAATAATTATTGAGTGGGAGTCGTTCGTGAGTGCACCTCTCCCGGTCTGGTCATGCCCACTCGTCCGTTTCCCCCACAATCTGGGCATTTAGGAGCAAGTGCATCCGGTCTCCCACAACGGTAGCTAAAAACCCTTCGCTGCCTATCTAAGCAATTTCTCCAGTCGTGTCCCTGCTGGCTACAGTTCCAACATCCAGGCCTTGAACTTGACGAATCTCGTCGATCTCCGGCTCGACTTTGGCTTTCTCCTGGAGATCGTCACATATGGCACTAACGTTTTTTCCTTGTCCCGCGTATTTTGTTTGCGTACCAACTTTTTGATCAACTTTATCAGTTATTTCAATCAGGTATTTCCAATCGGGAGGACACACTCGTCATCGACTGGATAAAGTCGTTTACCGATTCCCCAAGGAATAGTTGACGCTGTCTCATTTCTTGCAAGCGATCGACGTCGTCCCAACTTCCGCGAAACCTTGCAAAGAGCACCTTTCGGAGTTCATCCCACGAGTATATTAGTCGTTGCCTCACGGGAAGCCAATACCATTCTCGGGCTCGCCCCGTTACTAGCACGCGGAAGTTGCTGAGGATTTCGTTCGGATGGATGTATCAGCCCGCATGTCCCTCCCTTCCTAGTGATTCCTCCTCTAAATTTCCTGGAGAAATTCCCTTTCACAATTATTCCTTTTTCGTTTGTTTCTTATGCCCTCATCTCACCCAAGCACATTAATTTACCACCTCATGTTCCTTTTTTTTTGACTAATTAATTTACAACTCATGTGATACATATTACATCGTGACTCCTAACATTTTGTTGGCCAACACTAAATTCGCTTATAGATATTTAATACAAGTTCACCTATCTACCTAATATAAAAGTTATAAAATATTTATGATTTGTTACGAGTCGGTTTGTCCTAGGGGGCAGCTCCGGCCAGCCAGTGCTCCATTAGGGGTGGGTCTGCCCATGCCCGCCGACCGTACAATAACACAACACTGAACAAATCTACACATCACTATTAAACAGCTGATATAACGGACAGTGGAAACAATTATTTAAAACAAAAAAAATTTACTTTAATTTCGACGTCCAACGGTGGCCTCGCTGTTACCGCCGTAGCGTTCCCGCCCTTCCTGTGGGACGAACTCATATTTTAGGGCCCCACCCTTTTAACGTCAAGTATCACAGATTATTCCAAGAACCTTTTGGCCCCCTCCCCTCCATTTACAAAACTTAAGCCCTCATTTTAATTGACTGAGTATATTTAATATTCATGGCTTACGGCTAACATTTTATGCTCGGACTTATTAGTATTTATTGTTATTACACTAAATTTAATTTAAAGGAACGAGACCGGACAAATCTTCATTCGACCTTCTACGCCTTCACAATTGCTGTCTTTTGGCGCAGTCTGGGTTTGGGGCTTAAAGACTTTACATAACCTACATACACAAATTAGGTTATTTATATATACATATATCTCCCTTCTTTTTTTCAACCGAAGGTGAGTTTTCAGATTATTGGGGGGACACCCTTAAGTACCCTACGGAGCTCCCCGGGATAAATATGAGGGTATCTACTCACAGAAATCGTATGCCTGAGGAAAGAAAAATCTTTGCACTCAATAATCAACTAGCCTTTGCCACGTAGAAAACCAAAATATAAATGTCTCGGTGACGATTAACGCTAAAAGCCGGAATGCGTTAATTGCCCAGCGCAAATAATTTCTTATAACAATTAGTGATTAAGATAACTTAATCGATTACGGGCTTCAAGGTAATGCATTTTAGCTATACTGATAACTTAATAATTAAATAATTAACACAACAAACAAATATAAATACGTAAATTATGATCTACGAATATAGCCAACAAAAAGTTTACGCATCACTTTCGACGGCTGCGCATCACTGATGTAACACGGATCAGCTATGCGAGAGTTGCGTTAGGCCTACGCACTGCTGACATGCACAAGTTTCCTTCCGCCGAGATTTTATTGGAACGGACTCACGATTTTGTTGGATGGTTCCGATCCCTCTCTCCCCTCGTCCTGCTCTTCCTTGTCGCTCTTGGTTCCGGATGGTACTCTGCTCCTGGTAGTCTTCTCCAGGTGTGGACTTCACTTTAATCGTTTGGGATTACATTTAAAATATTGGTGTCTTCTTCGGCGGTGTTTGATTGCGGCTTGTCGTCGGGGCGGATTTTTTTAAACTTGGCGGGTGTGCATTTTGGCGTTTTTACTTAAATATTTAAACTTTTGCCGCCGGTTGGTTTTATACCCTTGGTAGGTTAGTATTTGCGGGTTTTAATTTCTTCTCTATAATTTGAATTTGTTGCCGTCGGTGTATTTGATTAAGTATTGTAGGTTTGTATTGTTGGTTTTTAAATTTTTCTTGATCATTTGAATTTGTTGCCGTCTGTGTATTTTATTAAATATTATAGGCTTGTATTTTTTTTGTTTTTAAACTTTCTTGATCACTTGAATTTGTTGCCGTCGGTTTGTATTTTTGACCTTTAAATTTTCTTTGCCTCCTTCCTTCTAGCCGCTGACTTTCAACTCTCTTCCAAAAACTCCGATCATTGGCCTTTTTATTCCTTCTTTTGTTCGCCGCTCGGATAATATTTTGCCATCTCCCTTTCTTGAGCGCGCGAACTCCCTCTCTCTTTCCTAACAAAAAGTTCTTCTCCCTCTCTTGAGCGCGCGAACTCCCTTTCTCTTTTCAAAAAAAAGCTTCCTATCACTCCACTCACTTCAAAATTAATCAGCGGGTTACCACCTGTATGCCGGTTGGCAGCGACAACTATCGATGACACGCCGCCCGCCGCAACAGATTTTTCATTTTTTTTATTTGGCTTCAAAAGTGCGCATCACTGAGTGACAAAATGAGCATCACTTTTGCACGGGTTAGGGCCGATCAACTGTCTTTGGCTCACTCTGCCGTAGTTAGGCAGGAACAAACTCACAGGTGGTTTGATTTAATCCGAGGTGTCTCCGGGACTCCGGGTTTCGACTTCCCGGTTCCTGAGTCCAGTTGTCCCTGGCGATTTTCTCCTTGATGGGGGCGATGGATAGATCCGCCTGTTGCTGCCGCCGGTTGGTATGTTTGTATGTTTTTATTTTATTTATTGCTTTTACTTTTGTTTTATATTTATTTATTTTATATTATTTTATTTTATATATAATTACTTCATAATTTCTTCAAAATTAATTCATTCAAATTTCTTTTTTAAATAATTCTTTTCTGCAGCGCATGCGCATGCGGTCCCTTCTTCCTCTTTTATTTCTTTTTCTCTTTGCTTCCCTATTTTTCTGAAGATGGTCCCCTCCCCTATCGATCTATCTGCCGACCATTACACCAGAGAAACAGGAGTGCACACACCCTGGGATTAAGAGCCTCATGTTCGACTGACTGAGCTAGCCGGGCTCACACTGCAGCTGTAGGCCACATCTGTGATTTGGCCAATCGGGAATTCCAGAGGTACGCACATACATCCAGTACCAGTCTTTAGCCTGCCCGTTCACTAATCCATGGGAATCCTTCGACTGGAGATGTTCCAAACGGAAGATGAATTCCACCACCGGCATTCCCTTCGGGTCTCCGTCGAAGATCAGGCCCATCCTTCGGATGTGATTGATCTCCTGTCTCGTATCCCCGATGCTCGTGCGGTTTCCTTGATAGTGTCCACTCTCATTACCCGTTTGTTGCATCCAGCACGATACGGGAACTTGTCGTTGTTCGGCTTGTTTCTGATGTTCGGATTCCAACGCTCGATTATCCACGAAAAGCTGAGTAGGTGCAGGTGGTTGATTAATCCTCGCCTCTCTCGCTTGTGAACTTGAATCGCTTCTTCCTTTTTCCACTTTCAGGGATGAGACTACTTCCCTAATTTCTCGCATGAAACTTAACATGATGATCTTGCTGGTTTGTTGCGTTGTTGACGAAGTACCCGCTACATTTTCTCGGATACGCATTCCGACTGGATGAGAAGTACTCTCCATTTCTTCGATGGGTTTGGTATTTTGTGCGCGAGTAGTTGGACGCATTCTCTCTTGTTCTCTATCTCTCTGAAAGTCCACGCTACGCCGCACTTTCCTCGATTGCCTGAATACCCCTTCGCTCATGTAATTATTAATTTTATATATATTTCAACATGCAACAAAAAAAAATGTATAATTATCTAACCCACAATTTTCATAAATGTGTATATGTATAGATATATATGCATAAATATGTCTATGGAAAATAATTATCTGTACTTCTACTCAACCTCCAGTGGAAAAATAAATTATTATATTATTAAATAATCAACATATAACCACTTACTCAATAAACATTGATTAAATCTATACATGTATTAAATAAATAAATACTCAATAAATATACCAACAACCAATAAATCACTCCGAAATAATTATATGTGACCTATTATAAATATTTGACTAACCTAATCTCTAAGTCAAAATTGTCTTGTAACAATAATGTTGAGAACTAAGCTATCACTGAAAATCGACTTATCACAACAAACTAACACTCAAAATTCAAACTCAGCACTCTCGAAAATACAATTTAAACATTGAGATGGGTGAGATGAGGGTAACACCGTATGACGCCACCTACAGGTAACAATCCATACAACAAGAAACGAAAATAATTTAATATCACACGCAAAAAACACTCCTTTATCTTTCTAGCTCGCCTACAATTGTTCCTCTCTATTCTGAAATATTAATTAATTCTATTGACTGCGCGCGTTCTCAAAGTCGGACAACGTTGACAATCACTAAACAGTAATGCACGGATCGCGACTCGAAAACTTGACGTACTTTGTAAACCCCATTTCCAGGTATGCTATCTTTAAGAAATTTTAATTGGCCGGTAAACTAATTGTCAAATTCTATTTTTCTTTTTAGCTTCAGATCCACTTCAGCGGCAACGTGGCTCGGCCTTTTCTCCGGCTCACGGACCAGCTAAGCTTCACTTTTACAACTAATGACAATTGAAAGATGTTCTTTGACCAAATCGGCAGGACTACTGTTTGTGGCAGCGATGGACTCAGCATAGTAGGATGCTCATCCACGGTCCGACAAAACATTCCTCATACTTGTTGGTTAAGGCCACCTGTTCAATATATGGAAAATTGTTAATATTCAGAATTTCAAGTACAATCTCCTGATTCTTTTAATTTCTTATCTATTCATTTTTTTTTTATTTCTTTCATGCAAGCGTGCTACAAATGTGCTTCGCGGTGTTGTTTAAATAGGGTGACATTTGTTCTTATGTCAGCCTAGTTTTTTCAATTGGGCGCCATTTGTTATGCCTTTGTTACGAGTCGGTTTGTCCTAGGGGGGCAGCTCCGGCCAGCCTGTACTCCATTAGGGGTGGGTCTGCCCATGCCCGCCGACCGTACAATAACACAACACTAAACAAATCTACACATCACTATTAAACAGCTGATATAACGGACAGTGGCAATAATTATTTAAAACAAAAAAAAATTACTTTAACTTCGACGTCCAACGGTGGCCTCGCTGTTACCGCCGTAGCGTTCCCGCGCTTCCTGTGGGACGAAATCATATTTTAGGGCCCCACCCTTTTAATGTCAAATATCACAGATTATTCCAAGAACCTTTTGGCCCCCTCCCCTCCATTTACAAAACTTAAGCCCTCATTTTAATTGACTGAGTATATTTAATATTCATGGCTTACGGCTAACATTTTATGCTCGGACTTATTAGTATTTATTGTTATTACACTAAATTTAATTTAAAGGAACGAGACCGTACAAATCTTCATTCGACCTTCTACGCCTTCACAATTGCTGTCTTTTGGCGCAGTCTGGTTTTGGGGCTTAAAGTCTTTTTACATAACCTACATACACAAATTAGGTTATTTATATATACATATATCTCCCTTCTTTTTTTTCAACCGAAGGTGAGTTTTCAGATTATTGGGGGGACACCCTTAAGTACCCTACGGAGCTCCCCGGGATAAATATGAGGGTATCTACTCACAGAAATCTTATGCCTGAGGAAAGAAAAATCTTTGCACTCAATAATCAACTAGCCTTTGCCACGTAGAAAACCAAAATAGAAATGTCTCGGTGACGATTAAAGCTAAAAGCCGGAATGCGTTAATTGCCCAGCGCAAATAATTTCTTATAACAATTAGTGATTAAGATAACTTAATCGATTATGGGCTTCAAGGTAATACATTTTTGCTATACTGATAACTTAATAATTAAATAATTAACACAAGAAACAAATATAAATACGTAAATTATGATCTACGAATATAGCCAACAAAAAGTTTACGCATCACTGTCGACGGCTGCGCATCACTGATGTAACACGGATCAGCTGTGCGAGAGTTGCGTTAGGCCTACGCACTGCTGACATGCACAAGTTTCCTTCCGCCGAGATTTTATTGGAACGGACTCACGATTTTGTTGGATGGTTCCGATCCCTCTCTCCCCTCGTCCTGCTCTTCCTTGTCGCTCTTGGTTCCGGATGGCACTCTGCTCCTGGTACTCTTCTCCCGGTGTGGACTTCACTTTAATCGTTTGGGATTACATTTAAAATTTTGGTGTCTTCTTCGGCGGTTTTTGATTGCGGCTTGTTGTCGGGGCGGATTTTTTTAAACTTGGCGGGTGTGGATTTTGGCGTTTTTACTTAAATATTTAAACTTTTGCCGCCGGTTGATTTTATACCCTTGGTAGATTCGTATTTGCTGGTTTTAATTTCTTCTCTATAATTTGAATTTGTTGCCGTCGATGTATTTGATTTAGTATTGTTGGTTTGTATTGTTGGTTTTTAAATTTTTCTTGATCATTTGAATTTGTTGCCGTCTGTGTATTTTATTAAATATTATAGGCTTGTATTTTTTTTGTTTTTAAACTTTCTTGATCACTTGAATTTGTTGCCGTCGGTTTGTATTTTGACCTTTAAATTTTCTTTGCCTCCTTCCTTCTAGCCGCTGACTTTCAACTCTCTTCCAAAAACTCCGATCATTGGCCTTTGTATTCCTTCTTTTGTTCGCCGCTCGGATAATATTTTGCCATCTCCCTTTCTTGAGCGCGCGAACTCCCTCTCTCTTTCCTAACAAAAAGTTCTTCTCCCTCTCTTGAGCGCGCGAACTCCCTTTCTCTTTTCAAAAAAAAGCTTCCTATCACTCCACTCACTTCAAAATTAATCAGCGGGTTACCACCTGTATGCCGGTTGGCAGCGACAACTATCGATGACACGCCGCCCGCCGCAACAGATTTTTCATTTTTTTTATTTGGCTTCAAAAGTGCGTATCACTGAGTGACAAAATGTGCATCACTTTTGCACGGGTTAGGGCCGATCAACTGTCTTTGGCTCACTCTGCCGTAGTTAGGCAGGAACAAACTCACAGGTGATTTGATTTAATCCGAGGTGTCTCCGGGACTCCGGGTTTCGACTTCCCGGTTCCTGAGTCCAGTTGTCCCTGGCGATTTTCTCCTTGATGCGGGCGATGGATAGATCCGCCTGTTGCTGCCGCCGGTTGGTATGTTTGTATGTTTTTATTTTATTTATTACTTTTACTTTTGTTTTATATTTATTTATTTTATATTATTTTATTTGATATATAATTACTTCATAATTTTTTCATAATTAATTCATTCAAATTTCTTTTTTAAATAATTCTTTTCTGCATCGCATGCGCATGCGGTCCCTTCTTCCTCTTTTATTTCTTTTTCTCTTTGCTTCCCTATTTTTCTGAAGATGGTCCCCTCCCCTATCGATCTATCTGCCGACCATTACACCAGAGAAACAGGAGTGCACACACCCTGGGATTAAGAGCCTCATGTTCGACTGACTGAGCTAGCCGGGCTCACACTGCAGCTGTAGGCCACATCTGTGATTTGGCCAATCGGGAATTCCAGAGGTACGCATATACATCCAGTACCAGTCTTTAGCCTGCCCGTTCACTAATCCATGAGAATCCCTCGACTGGAGATGTTCCAAACGGAAGATGAATTCCACCACCGGCATTCCCTTCGGGTCTCCGTCGAAGATCAGGCCCATCCTTCGGATGTGATTGATCTCCTCTCTCGTATCCCCGATGCTCGTGCGGTTTCCTTGATAGTGTCCACTCTCATTACCCGTTTGTTGCATCCAGCACGATACGGGAACTTGTCGTTGTTCGGCTTGTTTCTGATGTTCGGATTCCAACGCTCGATTATCCACGAAAAGCTGAGTAGGTGCAGGTGGTTGATTAATCCTCGCCTCTCTCGCTTGTGAACTTGAATCGCTTCTTCCTTTTTCCACTTTCAGGGATGAGACTACTTCCCTAATTTCTCGCATGAAACTTAACATGATGATCTTGCTGGTTTGTTGCGTTGTTGACGAAGTACCCGCTACATTTTCTCGGATACGCATTCCGACTGGATGAGAAGTACTCTCCATTTCTTCGATGGGTTTGGTATTTTGTGCGCGAGTAGTTGGACGCATTCTCTCTTGTTCTCTATCTCTCTGAAAGTCCACGCTACGCCGCACTTTCCTCGATTGCCTGAATACCCCTTCGCTCATGTAATTATTAATTTTATATATATTTCAACATGCAACAAAAAAAAATGTATAATTATCTAACCCACAATTTTCATAAATGTGTATATGTATAGATATATATGCATAAATATGTCTATGGAAAATAATTATCTGTACTTCTACTCAACCTCCAGTGGAAAAATAAATTATTATATTATTAAATAAGCAACATATAACCACTTACTCAATAAACATTGATTAAATCTATACATGTATTAAATAAATAAATACTCAATAAATATACCAACAACCAATAAATCACTCCGAAATAATTATATGTGACCTATTATAAATATTTGACTAACCTAATCTCTAAGTCAAAATTGTCTTGTAACAATAATGTTGAGAACTAAGCTATCACTGAAAATCGACTTATCACAACAAACTAACACTCAAAATTCAAACTCAGCACTCTCGAAAATACAATTTAAACATTGAGATGGGTGAGATGAGGGTAACACCGTATGACGCCACCTACAGGTAACAATCCATACAACAAGAAACGAAAATAATTTAATATCACACGCAAAAAACACTCCTTTATCTTTCTAGCTCGCCTACAATTGTTCCTCTCTATTCTGAAATATTAATTAATTCTATTGACTGCGCGCGTTCTCAAAGTCGGACAACGTTGACAATCACTAAACAGTAATGCACGGATCGCGA
>JAWNMT010000223.1:0-20001 GCA_035043795.1 Drosophila pullipes
ATTTTATATATAAATTAGAAGATTTAGAAATTATTGCTATCGGAAATTCAAATGTATCGATAGCCGAAAAACGAAGGCAGTTATCGATCAAGTAACGCAAAATTGTGCGCCTTGTATGCGAGAACCTATGTTCCAAATTTGTAGTCTCTAGCTCTTATATTCTCTGATTACGTGTTCATACAGACGGACGGACGGACGGATAGGCGGACCTGATCAAGAATATATGTACTTTATGGGGTCGGAGATGCTTCCTTCTGCCTGTTACATACACTTGGACAAAACCATTATACCCTTTTTACCCATTTTTAATGGTTTCAGGGTATATAAAGCCATGTAGCTTAAAGCGCAGAAGGCAAATCAAAATTATAAATAATAAATATAAGAAGCAAAATTATGGTTAGTTATAAGTGCCAATCCCTTTTTATCTGTGTTCTCAAAACAATTCAGTTCGCTGTGAATAAATAATCCAACTATTAAATTTAATTTGTGGACAATGTTCACTATGTGAAAAGTGTATATAGCCATTCCATTCCATTTAAACAATATTCTTCCATATAAAAATAAATAAATGTCCCATTCAAATACAATAAAACAAGCCCCCCTCCCGAATCTACAATATCAAACAAAAACAAACACTACAATTAACAACAACAACACTGTTTACGAAAAGGCCTTCATCATGCAGTAATTTGGGTGAGTGATTCTGTTGTTTGTCCCACTGTACAAGCCAGCGCAGGCTTTTCATGTGTATGGATAAAACGACAAGAACAAAGAGAGAAAGAGGGAAAGTAAGCAATAACTTGAGAGCGAGCTAAAACGAGTGTGAGCGTAAGCTTAGATATTGATTAATCTCTAAAAGCACTTGATGATCTTTTGGTTTGAATAACTCTTACAATGTAATTTTTTAATGACGCTCTTTTCATTGTATTCAGAGCTTTCGTCCCTTGCAAACGTTTAACGTAATGCATAATCTAAATACTTTAAAGAGAAAATTTTGAATTGAATTAAAATTATCCCACCTGTTGTCAGCAGCAGCAGCGATTAACTTTAATTAATTAGAATATTTAACATGTTTGAATTTGGCCTAATATAAATTTTGTTAGTCTTAATTATATATGCACATTATGTTAAGTGCAGTTTGAGCAGCAGCAGCCAGCGTTAGCAGCGCTCTCATTGTACAGCGCTCTCTTTGTGCAGCGCTCTCTCTCGATAAAGTGCGTTCGCTGATCGGACGGCTGCTGCAGCTAATCAGTTGTTTCGCATAGCTCTAGCTGATCGATCATTGGTTAATCTCGTTGAGAAAAGGTTTAGCAATAGGCTTCACACCTCAATAAACAAAGTGTTGTTGAAAAGACTAAGCCAGGCTTCTAGTCTAAATATATTAAATAAAGTTTATAAAGTGAAATAACTTCGTGTTATTAATTTTAAAATAAAGCTATCAAAAGCTGATAGCGCAAACATACAACAATTGGCTGTTGAGGAAGCCGCTGCGTTTCCTCTTGGGTCACTTACAGTTCGAGAGGACTTCTATGTTGATGACTTAATCTCCGGTGCTAGCTCCGTTTCTGAGGATATGGACAAAATGAGGCAGATGGTGCTCTAGTTGTTCAGAAGTGCTCGAACGTGTTGATGACATAGGTAAAACTCTTGGTCTTGCTTGGAATCCATCTTCGGATAATCTCTTGTTCTTGTTGTCACCTGTTCACCCAAATTCAAAACTCTGCAAGCGATCCATCTTGTCCACGATTGCGCATATCTATGACCCTCTTGGTCTGATTGGACTTGCAATTGCTGGTGCAAAATACTCCTTCAGCAACTCTGGAAGGCAAAGGTTGACTGGGACGAAAGCCTATCAATTGCATTAAGCTCTGCCTGGATGGACATCAGTAGCAGTTTTGAAAATGTCAGCCGCTTCAGCTTACCAAGATTAGTGCTAGACCCTCAGTCAGCATTGGAAGTGCATGGATTTTGCGATGCGAGTATTGAAGCCTATGGAGCCTGCATTTATATAGTATCCAGATCTAAACATCCCACTAGTCATCTTTTATGCTCAAAGTCTCGGGAAGAGCCGTTGAAGACTCTGTCGGTTCCCAAACTCGTGTTGTCCGGAGCAATGTTGCTATCTCACCTTATGCATGATATCAAGTCGATGGGATGCTTTAGAGGACGATATTACTGCTGGTGTGACTCTACTGTTCCCTGTCTTGGATCAATGACGACTCTAGCAACTTCAATATCTTCGTGGTCAATCGTGTTGCGATAATTCAGGAACAAACCATCGGTATGGAGTGGCACTATGTTCCCACGGATCAAAATCCTGCGGACATATTTTCCAGAGGTGCAACTCCAAGTCAACTCATGAAATCTGATATCTGGTAGCATGGGCCAGCCTTTCTTGTCAGAAATAAGGATGGATGGCCTCCGTCTTGTGCGCTCAAAAGACCCTCGATAGAACTTCGGAAGACTGTGTTGCTCATTAAGTCTTATGAAGATATAACGGTTAATTGCAAATTCGCCAGCTCATTTGCTCTTATGCAACGTGTATTTGCGTACATCTTCAAGTTTATTCATCGCCTTCGACATAAGGGTCTTAACGTGTCAGATGTAACGAACCTATTTACTAAGTTGTGTTTTAGCTAAGCTAAAACTCAGTCGAGCTGCGGGTTCGAGCAATAAATTTATTATTACGTTTGCAACAATTAACTACACAGTCGATATATATATATTAAAACTGGCTTTATTCACTTATGTTACTTGCGATTACACTTGTTGGGTTTATTTACTTAATGACTGCTCGTTCCGTGTCGTCTCGCCATACATCGGTGTCCTTGGTCAGTTGGAAGCGAGCTCCTGTGCCCCAGAATCTGCCCCAGGCACTCCGCCCGCCAGCTACGCAAGCCCGGGATCTCAGTCTGCCCGCTAGAGATTTCGTACAGCACTCCTGATGCTCACCAGGACTAGTGGTTTCTTTGTTCCTCAAGGATCGCCCCTAATACTCTAGTGAGTCAGGATTCGCGTGTCACTCTCTGGCTCAGCACAGACCAAGTCTCGCTTGCTTCGCCTGGTTTCTTGCGGATATCGCCTGTTGCCACAATTCTGGCGTGGCAAGGATATACGCTTCACACCTGCTTCCCTCGATGTCCTGTGATCCTTGTGTTCTCGTTGAGTCCTTTGATACACCGTGTCCTTGCACTTTCACTTGTATTCTTCGATTCTCACTTGCTTCTATGTTCGCGCAGCCTCGCGTATATGCTTGCACAGTCTCGCCTTGTGCTGCGGCGCTCCTTTTAAAGGCCTTGGCTGGCCACCTTTTGCCGTGATCTTTTGGTGGCGTGATCCTCTAATAATTTTCCACTGCCCTTTTGCTGGCGCCAGCCTTTGTCTGCCGTCAGTGTGAGTATGGACAACAGTATTGCTCCTGCAATACTCCTCACACACTAACGGCATATGTCCTGATGGATATGTGTGTCAGACACGTTCAAATGGCAGAACACCTGCGTTAGAAAGGGAGAGGGCGAAAGAGAGCGAATTCGCCGAAACTGCATCAGGGCAGGATTTCGACCTGAATAGTCAGTTGTTGTGAGGGCGCATATAACATGCTCACGGGCATTTCGCATGCCCATTCGTGAACATACATATATACAGTGTCTTACAGTTCAACTGGAACAGCGCCTAGCAAAAAATTTAAAGTGCTATAAGGCTTAAACAAAAAAACAAACGCAAAATGTTTAAATGCCAATTTGTTTTAGGTTATATCACGTTTGAAAAGGAAACTTCAGTTTTTATTAAAATATTAATTAATTAACTAAAATTAGTCAAAAACTGAAAACATATCCAAAATGCATGTTACAGTTTTTTTGGAACAGTCTTAGAAAAGTAACATATTTGGCGTATAAAAACTTAAATAAGGATGTTAATGCTTAGTATGATATCCTTTAGCCTTAATAACTTCTCTTAAGCTATTATTCATGGAAGATGCCAGCTTCCGGGTCATTTCTGGACTGATTTTGCTCCACTCATCCAGCAGAGCATTTTTGAGATCGGACCTGTGATTCCGGATGTTATTTTCCAGGAGAGCCCACAAATTTTAAATAACAGTTAAGTCTGGAGACTGGGCCTGTGGAATTATAATGTGGGGGCAGTTCCAGATATGCCAGGACTCTACTAATCCGGACTTATGCTTGGCTGTTGTCCTGGTCGTTGTCGTGGTAGAACCAGAAAGTACGTCAGATTCCTAGCTTCTTGGCACTTTGGAGTACATTTTCCTTTAATATATTGAAATACACACTCTTGTCCATTGTTGTTTCAAAAAACACAAAATTTCAGACGTCGGCTTCCGAGATAGATGCACATACCATGATATTTCCTCCGTCGTGCTTGACTGTTGCTTTTAGGATTTTGGGACTTAGCTCAGTATTGGACTGTCCCCACACATAATTCCGTCCGTCTAAGCCAAAAATGTTGAATTTGGGCTCATCTTCAAATATGAATGTGTTCCAGAACTCCAAATCCTTGTCCAAGTGGGTTTTGACGAATGTCATCCTAGTCCCTTTATTTTTTGCGCTTATAAAGGGATTCTTCCGTGGTACTCGTGCATTAAAGTCATGGTTGCGCAGAACCCGGCGCACAGCTTCCACACTGCACTTTTCCCCCATTTCATCCTGCACCTGTTGAGTCAGTTTTGGATCCGATAGCTTTGGATTGTCCCTTATTTTCCTGATGATCCTCCGCTCCTCCTGTTCGGTGAAAATCTTGTTTGGTGCATTTCTGACCTTGTCCTGTATCCGATTTCCGTCGACGAAGCGCCGAATGATGTTGACTACAGTTGTGGTGCTTAGATTTACCATTTTAGCTATTTGACGATGTGAATATCCAATCTTCAAGTGTTCCAGGATGAGATTCCGTTGCTCAATGGTAGTCCGTTTGTCCATAGTCCTTGTTGGCTGGTGGCACCCGAGATGCAGGATATAACTAAACTGACTACGAAGGATAGGTCTACTTATACCGAAAATAATCAACCTGACGTAAATAATCCGGGTTTTATGGGACCCAGGTGTCCATAACGCCCTTGTTCCAAATAATATTTGAGCATAAATTAAGGTGCTTTTTTACATAACCCGACCTAGCAGGTGGGGAAACCCCAGTTTATGGGGGTCATATATTCATTTAGGTGGTTGATATATATACCTGCCATCGGTCTTTGGAATTTTTGAAAAATATTGAATAATTAGTTTATGGCAGGCAATTAAATTTTTTGCTAGGCGCTTTTCCAGTTGAACTGCGAGACACTGTATATATGTTTATAATCATAAACATACGTATACATGCATGCTCACAAGTGCATGGTTATATGGCTCCTCACAAATGTTAAGTTTAGTTTTTTAGATACACTTCTTTTTCAATTAAAGTTTATAACATGTTGAAATTTATACAATGAGAGCTTAAATATTTTTGTCCGAGTCGACCCTATGACTAAAATCTAAAATGTATTGGTATGCACATATAGGGATCTGGAATCACAAATACCCTTGCAGATCATGGTCGGGTCTGATGCAAAAGGTGTGCGTCAAATGACACCTAGACCACACCGCCTTCGTGGCTACCGACGTATCCTTGGTTCCCTCACCCTTTATTTTTTTCTTTTCCCCCCTCTTTTTTATTTTTATCTTGATAATTCTTTTGGATATCTTCGCGTTGAATTCGGATTGACCGGAATGGTCAATTAACTTAAGTATTACCGAACAGGGCTTTTGGGGACCCTATAAATCAAATTCACGTAGTGTGCCGAGATATGACAACAAAAACCCCGCCCACATTCCCGAACAGAGCTAGATCGTTGACGGGTCCTGATCGTTTGAGTATATCCGGCGAATGGAGAATTTAGTCAAGCATTGCCAAGATTCTTCTACGATTTGTTTTTTTAAACGTTATAATGTTCGGACCAATTGTCGTCGACCGTTCGAGCGTATGCGCTGTAAAATTTGGTATTCAGGAAAGTCCGATTGGCAAACGTTCTTTTTGTTTTTTGTTTTTTTTTTCTTATCGGGAGAACGTTTATTTCTACTGAGGGACAAAGCGGGAGGAATCCTCTGGACCGTAGCTCTTTCGGGATGCAGTGGGTTGTTGCTTAGTCTCAGTAGGGACAACATAGTTTTATTTTTTAGGATTCCATCTACGTCTAAACTACATGGGGAGACGATACTCCTCGAAGAGTTCGCTTGGGTTCACAAATCCCACAAACGATTTATGGACTCGACCAATTCCCTTTATAGTGGGCTGTTATCTGTTCAGGGTGCCCTGAAAGGGGCGAGGTCTGAGGTGGTAGTCGACTCTCGCGTTGTAAACCCTAACCCGACCATGATCATCAAAGCGCAGTTAGTCGATGATCGCCTAAGAAAAAAACTTGTCCTAACTCATTATACTAATATGACTCCCAGGAACGTTACGATTTTTTTTGGTTTATTCATTTTCTTTCATAATCATTACGGGCACCTAGTGTTAGCAATATAATGGGATTTATTTAATTAATAAAGAAAAAGTGAAAAAGTGACAGATTAATTAACATTAAGGAAAATTTAATTAAGGAAACAAATTTAATTCTAAAAATCAATAGCTTAGAGTTTTCGCTTTAAAAAATGTTAATTGAAAACATTAATTCCAAAAATTAATAATTTTAAATTTTAAATTTACAAAATATTAACTCAAAAAAATTAACTACAAAACATTAATTAATTACAAAAATTTATAAAATTTTAACAAAAAAATAATTAATTGAAAATATAAATGAATGTAGTTACTGGTAAAACTTTTATATTATTATTTTATATTACTATTATAGTTGATTATATTTTCTTCTCTTTTGTTTGTGGGCAACAGTAATAGTTAAACAATGAGGCAAATCTAATTAAGCTTGCGCTTATCTGACATACTTTCTTCTTTCGCCTACGTGTGGAGGTGATCACACGTGCAGACAGCTTTCTCGGTACAGCATGTCAGATAAGCTCAGCTTACGAAAAGCAAAAGCAACAAATAAAGACTTTGAACACTTACTTGTGTCCAACGTTGGAAAGCTTTCCATCGATATATGGGGTGGTGTGTGTATGTGTGCATGTTAGATGAGCTTTATATGTCTCTTCTGCTCTTCACTTATCTGATTTGTACCTTCATTAATTAATTAATTTTTTATTTTTTTTATTTATCCTGTAGTTTAATTTTTGTTTTTGTTTTTACTTACACTTACTTACTTACACTACTTACACTTCAAATAAAAGAAAAAAAACTGATGATGGCCAATTTCTGGCCGGCAAGGAAAAGCTATTGCTCTCACAACAACAACCACAACACTCACTTTAAGCTGCGCGTATGCTGCAGCGATTTGAATTGGTATAGATTCTGCATCTGCAGAATCTTTGATGGGCAAGCACTTATAAGTAATTTGAATGTTCAAATTACTTTTAGTTTTTGAGCACAAAAAAAATGTGGAAGCGAATTTGGCACAAAAAAATTAGGAGCGCCGGTTTCTGCGGCGGGTTGAGATGCACTGATGTCAGCTGGTGTGAAGAAATCCAAACACAAAGCTTCCGCTCAAAGCGTTGCGTAAACGCAGATAGATACTCCCGATGATAATTGTGTCCCAATTGGGAAGGCCCAGGGATGACACGGCGAGGGGAGGGCGCCAAATTTAATTCCACTTGTCTTTGACTTGGCGGTCTTCCACCCCCCTACCTGAAGCGACTGCGCCAACACACGTTTCGCTGGTGTGGGGTTAATTGGGATTTTAAGCCAAAGTGCTAAGAAGTGGATTTGGACTTTAGAATAATACACGGCAATTGAGGCAACTGCGGCACATACCTTATAAATTGTTACAAGGCAAAACTTGTATGATCGCTGCCGCGATGGCCTCCAAGGTGGATTTGTCTCGCTTTTTCTTCTGGTGGTGGTCGCGGCCAGGCCTTACTGTCCAAAATATGCAAATTATATGAATAATTGGAGGCGCGCGATTTAACCTCTCACGTTTAGCCATTGAGCTAACAGACGTTGAGGGAGCGGACTTCTTGGATAAAACCACCAGGCGAAAAAGGCTGCAGCCTGCCTCCGCCAGCTCTTTTATAAGCAGCAACAAAAAAAAAATACGAAAAAAAGCTTTTCTTTTTCGAATTTTTAATTTCTGCTTCTTTCCTCGGGAGAGCCAAGTGATCGAGCTCTGCAACATTTCTATTAACGTCACTGAAGGCTGGGTGCTACGAAACTGACTCAAATTTTATCGAACAAAGAAAAGGCGGTATAATTTAAAATTTATCAGTTCCGCAATCCATCCAACGGTGACCATTACAATGTGTACGACATTACATTTAGCCGCCTCTTTCAGAAAAAGTCAAGAAGCCAAAAGCTTGTTTAACTATTTAATTGAATAAGCTAATTTTGAGAGCCTAAGTAATGAAGGGTCATTTCTGGGGTTTCCCTAGTCCACTAGTTTTTTGCCAACTTTTGTCTCTCTAATTCTCATAATTTCAACATTTACTCATCGATTTGAGGACTAGAATTGTCCGTCGCTTGTTCTTCTACAAATTGTAAATTGATCCTTTTCTGTGCTCTTTGAATCGGGTTTTGTGTCTGCACATTTCTCCTAATTTCTGTTCGTTGTCTGTAAACTGATCTGCGGATTATTTTGGTTAACTCCTTCTCTATATTTACAGTTGCTTCCGTAGACTTTTTGGCATTCAGCACTTGTACTTAATTCTCTTTCTAAATGTTCAACATTTTCCTTTGTATCGTATTTTTTGTTGACTGTGCTTGCCATCTTTGAGAAGCATTTACAAATAATATTCAAAATTTTGTATTCATCATAGGTGACATGATAGACAATACATCTTAAGATGCGATCAAGGTTACGGTCCTTAGGAGGGGCTTATACTCAACTCAGACAAGCTTCAGTATCAGTGCATAACTGTTACAGTTATAAGCATTTAAAGTCTCCTAAGGGATGTTCTGTGTTGGAAGCCCACAATCAAATGGGCACCAATGAATAAATGGCAATTCCGATCAAAAATTCAAAAGCAGACAGGTTATCCAATAACCTAATTTGCGTGAAAGCGCACTAATTTTGGATCTTGGATTTTTTTAAGTAGCGATAGGAGCGCGATTGGCTGGTGTAAGTTTGAGTCCAATACGCTCCAGGGGATAATAGAATTATGACTTTGAAATAAAATAAATAATTTGACGCAATATTATTATGCGACACATGCCTCATCCTCTGCGTAATGCAACTAGCTATGGATCGCTTATAAAGCAAGTTCAGGAAAATATTTTGTATATGTTCGTACTCTTTTTGTGAATGCCCACGCTTATGGCCCTGTTTTGCCAAATCTCTTTTTGCAGTGGCACTCTTTGGGGCAATGCATTGGGTATCAGGCTAATCCGCTTATTTGCATTATTGTTTGATCTACTTTTCCAATTGAAATTGAAGAAAATTGCTTATCATAAAATATGTAGTCCCCAAAAATCTGTTCCGTAGAAGACTTTCATAATCCATAATTACAAAATGAGCTAGTCGATTTTCATAACTTTTAAATTTTGGCTTGAATAGTCTCTGCTCGAGTCTCGAGTTTTGAGTTTATTATTGGCATAACTATAATTTTTTTCTTTAATTATATTGTAACGATACTTTTTATTCGATCGTATTTTAGCTAAGCTAAAACTCAGTCGAGCGTTTGCAATAATTAATAACACAGTGTTAATATATATTAAACTTGCTTTATTTTATTACACGTATATTGTTTGAAATTAAATTTTCCAATGCTAGTTTTCTGATTGCTTAATTTCTACTCGTTTCGTGGCGTCTCGCCAAAAATCGGTGTTCGTGATCAGGTTTGATTCGAGCTCCTGTGCGCATGAATCTGCCCCAGGCACTCCGCCCGCCAGCTACGCAAGTCCAAGATCTCCGTCTGCCCGTCAGGGATTTCGTACAGCACTCCTGATGCTCACCAGGACTAACGGTTTCCTTGTTCCCCAAGGATTGTCCCTAGTACTCTTGTGAGTCAGGATTCGCGTGTCTTACTCTTTGGCTAATCACAGACCAAGCTTCGTTTGCTTCGCTTGTTTCATTGCGAATATCGCCTTTTGCCACAATTCAAGCGTGGCAAGGATATACTTTTCGCACCTGCTTACAGGACCTCGATGTCCTGTGATTCTTGTGTTCAGTTGAATCCTTCGATACACAGTGTCCTTGCACTCGTCCTTTGTGTCTCGTGTTCACGGTTCTCGTTCACTTCGTAAATTGCGACCGACTCACTTTCACTTTTGCACAGTTCGATTCTCACTCGCTTATAGGTTCGCGCAGACTCGCGTATATATTTGCACAGCCCTCGCCTTGTGCTGCGGCACAATTCTTTATTTTGAATCCGATTGTTTATTAAAACGTCTTAACACTTGATAATGGTGGAGCGAGATATACCTTGCAGGATAAATATGAAATTTTTTTAATTACTATTTTTGGCAGCAGCAGCATAGAACTTTTAATGATAATTTGTTTACATACTTTAATTTAGAGCCCTGCGTGACTTAATATTAATAGCTTATTGTTAGTTGTAATTACAATATGTTAAATGTAGTTTGAGCAACGCTCTCTGCATGCCGCGCTCTCTCTCTCTCTCTCTCTCTCTCGATAAAGGAAGAACGTTGATCCGCCGGCTGCTGCAGCTAGTTAGTTGTGCTGCATAGCTGTAGCTGATCGATCGTTTTAGTTACCCTCTCGTTTTGAGAAGGTTTAGCGGTGGCTTCAAATCATCATTTCGCTTGGTAGTTATGCTTATTGTGAGAATATTTTGCAATTGTCTTCAAATCTTTAATAAACAAATCGTTGATAGAAAAAACTAAGCGTTGGATTCTAGTCTAAATACATTTGAACAAGCTATAAAGCTTATAAAGCGTGTTCTGAATTAACTTTGTGTTATTTTTGGAAAATAAAGCTATCAAAAAACTGATAGCGCAAACCACTAGTACAGTAAAATATTGGAATGGTTTTCGTTAAGAAATTGTAATAACAAAGAATATAATTTGATGCAATTAAGGTTGTACTTAAATATTCTGTTGTCTTTCGCCAAGAAGTTGTAACATCAAAGAGCTTTTTAATCGATTCATTAATGATTCTAATTGTACTTCTCATACTATCCTTATTTACGACGACATAAAAGGCAGTGTGCTACATTGGCGTGCAATAGAGTAGTTAAGTCAGTCGCATCGTAATGTTCAATCCACAGCCACTTCGAGATAACGGCTTTCGCATACCTATGCAGTGCATTTGGTTAAAATTAAATGGTTGTTGGCCTCTAGAAACCATTTCGCGGAAATTAAGGCCAGCTTCACTGACGCGGAAGAACATATATGGCTTAGCTTATACTTTGTGGGCATGGTATGTTATTATGTCGGTGGGCATTACAATTAGCTTTCAAACGGCATTTTTGGTCAACAACTTTGGGGATATTATTATGATTACGGAAAGTTGCTGTACTACTTTAATGGGTGCCTTAAACTTTGTTCGCTTAATGCACCTACGACTGAACCAGCGAAAATTTTATGAAATAATTCAACAATTCGTAATCGATATTTGGATACCAAAGTAAGTAGAATAAAATAATGTACGTAATCCACATCTTTTCGTCAAGGATGTTTTGTTTTTCTTAGTACATATATTCATTGTTCAATGTTTGTTTGTCTATGCAAAGTCAATTTTTTGTAAGCAACCAAAACTTCTGAGTATAAAAAGCGACAGATTCAATTATCTGCAATAATGTGTTCTTTGCGTCCATTTATCATAGACAATTAAAGTCTGAAGCTACTGTTGTGCACACAGAAGTATACTTACGTAAATATAACGAAGGCACCTGCACTTTTCAGTATGTTGGCTACAATATCTAATATGTATACGAAAGGGCGTAAAGACGAGAGCTGAATCGTAATTTTTCAAGCCCTTAAGCCACGTTATGGTGAAAGGTGGGAAAAGAAGCTGAACCTGCCAGAGTATTCAGCAGTGGGTTACGGTCGACTACAACATTCTTAATTGTTTCTAATTTATATTATTATGCAATTTTTGTATAGCGACTTAAATGTCAAAGTTTCCAATGAGTGCCGTAAGTGGATGAATACCTATCGAGTGATGAGTGTTTTGCTGTCTTGCCTTATACTCATGTATTGTATACTGCCACTGGTGGAGCTATTCTGGATTGTTGGCATCGACGCATCGACTAAGCCATTTCCATATAAAATGCTCTTTCCTTTCAACCCGTACAACAATTGGATACCATATTCGCTTACGTACATATTTACAGCATATGCCGGCATTTGTGTAGTTACAACACTATTTGCTGAAGATTCTATATTTGGATTCTTTGTAACATACACATGCGGACAATTTCGCCTACTGCATGAGAGAATTGATGTTTTAATGGATTCCACAAATGTACAAATGTGCTCAAAATCTAACATAAAACAGTTTCACTTAAAACAATTACGAGAGCTTCACAGCATTGCCCATCATCATAACAAGATTATTTGGTAAGCATTCGGATATAATATACTTTTTTATATTCAGTTGAGTAAATTGATGTAACATGTACGTGTCGGGATGGGATACTTTTTATATTGTGATTAGAATAGATTAGATTAGAATAGAATAAAAGAACACTTTACAAAACTAGTGGAGTGGTATGTCAGCTGTTACCTATAAATTCATTGTCTATTTAAATTTAAATCAAAACAGTAATAATTGTATTGCCAATTGATTTTTCAAAGCTTCCTATATGACCTACACAAAGAGAAACCCTCCTTACTGTCACATAGAATAATTCTAAGATCCATCAATGAATGTTCATAAAGGACCCTCCAGTTGTAGATGCGTGTGGATAATCCTTCGGTTTCGAAGGATATATTAAGAGCTTCGCTCGAATATATTAAGAGCTTCAGCTCGCTATCACCTGGGCACAGATTCCATTCAGCCATATTCTACCTCTAACAGCTCATGTTGATTTGGCTAGGTCCCGCCTCGTGTGATAGGTGCTTTGCAGCGCTGGTGCTCAAAATCTTTCTCAGGCTCCCCCTATGGCACTCTTGCATCAGTTCGCTGCTTCGGCATCGAATTGGTGCTGAACCCCTTCATACTGTTATTGCATTTTCTGTAGCATCCTGTATTCGGCTCCACCTTTAAGAAAATAGGCGGGCAATAGCAGTGTTCCACATTGGCTTAATAACCAAACTAATTTGAATATATGTGTAGATTTCCAATTTGACTTATAAAGATGTATTTTTAGTTTTGCTAAACTGTTGGAAGATTTTTTTAATCCCATACTTCTTGTGAATCTGACCATTTCGGCACTTCTTATTTGCATGGTGGGTTTTCAGCTCGTTACTGTAAGTATTTATTTTTAGGTATCTTATAGTATAATTTACTGTTGTACTTATTAACAGGGTAAAAACATGTTTATTGGCGACTACATTAAGTTCGTCGTTTACATCTCATCGGCAATATCGCAGCTATACATACTTTGCGGCAACGGTGATACATTAATACAACATGTAAGCGTTAAAATCGTAATCTTTAATAATCTTATTATTGTTCTTTATGCGATCTTTAAAATTCGTAAATGCAAAATTAAATAAACAGGATCATATTGGGCTTTTACGCAAATCAATTTTCTTTCCTTTCACATATAACTTTCTCGGCTTTCTTTCTTTATATAAAAAACAAAACATTAAAAATTCAGAATCAAATTGTTTTGTTTTTGTGCAATGCCCATAAAGCTGTTTGTCTGTACCATACCCGTCACTTAAAAATAAAGAATTTAAACTTTGAACATATTCTTATCTGTGCCCGCGTCAGATAAAAATCCTATAATCCCACATTTTTTTAGATAGAGTTATTGAAATTAAAAAGCTTATTATTGATTATTCACTGCAATGAATATTGCACAACGCTGTCCAAGTTTAACAAATTTCAGAAACAAATATGTATTTTTCCATTTTCTTATAGTCAACAATCACGGCTTATCATCTTTATAATTGCGGCTGGGAAGGAACATCCAAAATACCGTACAACAAAGAGTTCCGCACAAGCTTAGAATTTATGATACTTTGTAGTCAGCGACCTGTGAGAATAACAGCTTTTAAGTTTTCAACTTTATCCCTTCAAAGCTTTGCTGCGGTAAGAAGCATATAGCCTAAGCTTACACAAAAATAGCAAAAATTTACCTTTTTTTTAGATACTTAGCACATCAATGAGCTATTTTACATTGCTCCGGTCGCTTTATTTTGATGATCAATAATAAATAAACTCAAAACATTGGCAACAGTTGAAATCATCTTGTAAACAATATATAAATAATTAAAAATAATAAACGCAATAGCTATGATTACAGAGAATTCTTGTGCCCGCTAATATTAAAGAGATCAATATGCGCTGAAGTATAGCTTGCTTATATGTGGGGTCGGAGATACTTCTTTCTGCAAGTTACATACTTTCGCACATATTTCATACCATTATAGTTTTAAGTCAAATAGTTTTAAGTCAAAATAATATGAACAATCAAATAGCATTCGACCTATGTCTTGATATAGGCCTAGAAACCTCTGTACCTGCGTCAGACAATGTGTTAATAAGGCCACCATTTTTAAGCTAGAGTCACTAAATTTGGTTAGTAGGCTGTTGGATATTTTCCGTAACACACACAGTTTATTATCGTTCTTAAGATTTATCTCTTAGTTAGCTTGCATTTTCAACATAAAATAACAAAACTTTCCGCCTGGAAAAACTACAACGCGAATTACAATTTGAATTTGAATAACAATTTGTCAGCTAAATCTTACCAAATATATGTGAAAATAATTCAAATGAAATTTTATCAAATTAACCTCAATCTACCTATTATACCCTACCAGAGTTCTAATAATAATATTACGGGGATCGTTTGTGTATCTAAATTTGTGAAGTTTGGCAAAATCAGGATGCCGGATTTGAACAGTATAATATTTAACTTTGTAAATCGAAATAAATATTTGCATAAATATATAAGTGGATAATTAAATATATAAAAATATGTGCATAAGCAATTCAAATTAATGAATAAAATGGAACTAAAAATTGAGCTTAATGGGCTCAAACGGTTTATTTAAGGTTGGTATACAATTTTTCTACAATTCATATATGGCTATGGCTACGGATGGCCCGCCTATATTTATAAATACATTTATATACATATATATATATATACACTCTGCGAAATTCGATTAAAGGCACTTAATTTTTTCCGTATAAAATTGAAGAAAAAAAAACCTTTTTTTGCTCCTCAAAAGTTAGCAATTTTAAACACATGCCAAATAAAAAAGAAATTAAATTTGTAGCATACCAAAAATTTTTTTATTAATGTTCTTTTTTCTATGTGAGGTTAAGTTGCGAAATGTGTAACTATTAACCAAGTCAGAACGAATATTTTACCTAACTTGCTTCAGTAGGGCATAAAAAAACCAATACATCCTATTAAGGTGCTACAGAATCACAGCTGAGGTCGGGACCCTTTGATACCCTAGCTCTTTCGGGAGGAATGGGAGGGGTTGCTGTGACCTGTGGCTCTATTGCAAAAAAAAATATACAAAATCAGACGAAATACTAATATTAAAAGTGACTGTTCTAATATATGCTGGACTATCTAAATAAATGTAGGGGGATCTCAGATGGCATTCGATGCTCGCAGTCTCTACACACCCAACCGAATGCGAGTTGTGAGATTCCCTATTAAAAAATGTTCTATCTCATTGTATAATTTTGGTTGGCCCCGTATACTCGACAATTACTCCATCGTTGGTTTTACTGAATACATGTTTAATTTTTATTTGCTCTGATTATTCAGTTCGGGGAGCGGTTTCTAATCTTACCCTACTTAAAGTTAACACAAATGAGTAACTTAAAAGTTAATATGGATATGCAATGGTATATATAGTTTTTTTTATTTAACAAAGTAGCATTAATAATTTTAATAACTCTAGTTTTAGAAATTTCAGCTTATAAATTGTAGTTTTATTTTTGGTATTATAAATAATTGGATTTCCATATTTATCCTTTATTTAATTTAATTAATAATTACAAATTTTTCTTGGTTTTTTTTTTGTATTATTATTTTTCCTGGTTTTACAATTTTCGGTCTAGTTTTCTTAATATATTTATAAATTTGTTCTTTTCATTTTTATAAAAAAAAAAATTAGCCTAGTTGATTACAATAGTTGAAGTACAAAAATTAAAAAAATATATAAGAGAATATTCAATTGTTCTTTGCCGAGGGTAATTTTTTTTTGTATTTTTATTATAATTAAATTTGTTTTATTTGTGGCTAAATTTTGTTTTATTATGCCATGGCTAAATAGTGAATTGGTAGATTTATTTTTCTATTATTATTTTTGTAATGTTAAGTTTTTTCTATGTTTGAGTTTAATTGGTTTTATTTTTTTAGTGCAAAGTGTGCATATAATTTTGTTGGCACCTGTAAGCATTGCAATCTAATTCAAGGCAAAAAGCTGTCGATTGACGCCACCTATTGCGCATGCGCCACCGACTTAAAGCTTTCAAATCCCCAAAGCTATATTCTAAGCCGAAAGCTCCCCTAGGCGAAAGCTTCAAGCTTAGCCTGGGATAAGCCGCATCCTAAAGCGGATAAAAGTTCAACTGATGTGTGTATGCATATGGATCAAGTTTTAATTATTAGTGCGGATTTGGTTTGTGGTATTTTTTTCTGTGGTTGCTTAGGGATTCGTATTATTTTTTTTTTTTGAATATTTTGGAAAAATTCGGGTGCTTCTCAACTTTGCCTTTTTAAATTTTTAGCTATGTTTCGTACGAAAGTACGTTTATTGGTACTGAATTTTACCAAATTTCAAGAAAAGTAGATTCTTGACTTACGTTTTTCTCCGATCCGAGGAAAGGCATTCCAACGATGGGTTTATTTCTTATAGTCGTGGGTTTATATAGATGTATATTTTTTCTCACTGAAACTTAATTAATTATCTGGTACTTTATTTTTTTTTGTTATGACTTTAATATGGGATTTTATTAGTATTGCACTTATACAAAAATACACAGCCGGTCACTTTGATCGGTTTGATTTGGAAGCTCTGAGCTTATTTATGATATAAAAAAATTCGAACTTTCCGGTTTTATATATTTTACAACTTTTCTGCATCGATAGTTTTTTATGATGTTTTTCTTAATTTCCCTGGACTTTTAGTATTTTAAGCTATTATTATATTTTTTTTTTTTTGTCATTTCATTTTTGAATTTTAATGGCATTGTGGACATTTTTTTTATAATTTGTAATATATTTGTAGATTTACTTATGATACAGAATAACTTTCTTAACTTTCTTTTTTAAGCACTTATTTTATACACCATTTTTCTCTTTTTTGTTGTTGTTGTTGTAATATATTGTTTATGTAGTCTGTGTTGGTTTGTTTTAATTAATGACTTAATTAATTCGCCGGTTTGGCTGCTGCTGCAGATGAGCTGGCTCCGTCTCCAGGGGATGAAAAAATTGGAGCTCTCTTCCTAGCGTCATGGAGTAGCGATCGGGGCAGCGGGCTTCGTGATGGCTTCCAGAGGTTTCTGAAGGGGTCCAGCGGCTGTGCCTCTCCGCTTCCAGATGGCTTTGGTTACGGCCGTCCTGGCCGGGCAAGTGATGATACGTGGCACGTTCACAAGATATATATGGGGCGGTTATAATTATCTTTGCTGGTTCGTTTTTTTCACAATTGGTATAACTTTGCTTCTGGTTTTGGTGTCTTTTAAATTGGTGGGTTTTTTTTGTGTTCTTTCTTGTTTTAGTGTGAAAAGAATTCGGCACGATTTTAATTTATTTTCTTTTTTGTTCAGCCGCCACGTGTTATATAAATTTTCGCCGACCGACGTTTTACTTTCTATTTGCATACGCACGTTGCAATAATTTTAAAAAGGAGGGGGGCTTTAGCTGAGATCATCTCCCTTTTATACCCGGTTGTGCTCGCTCAAGCTGTCGGATGCAAGCGGAGACAACAAAGTTCGCTGCGTTTCGAAAGCTCCCTTAAGCGATATATTGCTAACCTTGAGCATGCTCCGTTTGCGTAAAAGTTTCATTTATTTTTTTTTTAAGCTCAGCTTTTTGCGTGCTCAGATGCACTGCTTTGCGTACTATTCGTCCGTTACAGCGCAGGCGCCAAATTTGTCGCAAACGATTAGCGCTGCAACTCTATATGTTTTTAAGTTGCGTGCTGATCATTACACACACGATAATATGACATGATAGCTGGAAGATTAGCGGGAATTAGATGTGAATATATTTTGCGTTCTAAGTTCCTATTTCACGTCCTTGTAAATCTTCTAAGAGATAAAAAAAACTATTGCCAAGATTTTTCTTGATTCGTTATTTTACAAATTTCGATCCTAGTTCGCCGTTGAAGTCGGGTGAGAATTTGCTAAGGGCAAAATTACTTCGAAAGACTTCTTGGCCATCCTTTATTTTTTTTATTATTATTGGGGAAGCTACACCGCGACCTATTTGATCTCGGAGGCTGCTTCTTCTTCTAGCTAAGGCGACACATTCTGCCAAGATGTTCGAGGATTCCTCCTCTCTTTCACAAAACCTGCACAGGTCGCTACTAAATATACCCAGTTTTGTCAGGTGACTCCATAGTCTACAGTGTCCTGCCAATAGACCGGTAAGTATCCTAAGGCTGTTCTTTCCCATGGTTATAATCTGTTTAAATCGAACAAGATTATAACCACCTAGGAGACATCTGGCTTGTCGGAGTCCTACTGTCTCCGACCAGCTCTGTTGCCGTCTCTGCCTCTCCTCGTTTCTAAGTTCCATTCGTATAGTGTGCCTCCCTATGCCACAATACGGTTCTGGTCCTGTTAGGGACCTTCCTGCCCCATTCTTTCTTGCTTGTCAGCCGCCTCGTTTCCCGCTATGTCCCTGTGGCCCGGGACCTATCGTAGGGTGAGCCTGTTGTGAGTTCCGAGTAGGTCTAGCTTTGAACGAACTTCATGGACTACCTTCGATGTTATCTTAGTCCCCATTATAGCTTTCAATGCTGCTTGACTATCGGATAGGATGGATGTATCCGTATTCCGATAGTTACGTTCTATGTTGAAGTCCGCACATCTCCCTATCGCACACACCTCAGCCTGAAATATGCTGGTGTGCGTTCCCAGAGATTCATGGTAAAATACCCAAGGACCACCACCCGGCAATATTACGACATGTATAAAGCGCCCTGGAGCACTTTAATCTCGTGTTTTGCACATGGGTGCCAAAGTTAAGCTGTCAAATGTGACTCCCAGGTATTTGACCTCCCTACTTGTTTCTAGTAGGGTCCCTGAGAGCCATATTTGTCTCATCCTCTGTAACTTATGTCGCCTGGTAAAGGGGACGATGACTGTTTTCGTAGGGCTTAGGTTGAGTCCAACCACCGTACACCAGTCATACGTTATCCTTATCCCTGACTGGACAATGTCACAGAGTGATTCTTCAAATTTGCCTCAGGCTGTCATCGGCATAACCTTGACATTGAATACCACTGTTAGCAAGTATGTTCAGTAGTTCGTTCAGAGTAGCAGAGACAACTGCGTACCATTATCGTTAACCAGAGTTTCAGGTACTCCAAAGCAATGAAACTCGTGTTTTAATAAAAAGTCCTGAATAGCCAACGATGTGAATTTCTTTACCAGATGAAGCCAATGAAATTTACAAAAATGGTCTAATACAATTAACAATCTGACACGACCACTCTTACTTTGTGAATACGGACCGAATAAATCAACATATAGTCTTTGGAACGGTCGGCATGTGGGGGATTGTAAGCCCATTGGAGGCCGAAGGACGTTAGGGGCTTTTGTTTCGTTGCAAGTGTCACAGTTGCGAATATAATTTCGAACGTCGTTTGCCAACCCAGGCCAGTAAAAATTTCTTCTTAACTTTTCTATGGTCTTTC